>JAULBS010082140.1:0-16769 GCA_032355785.1 Symmetromphalus regularis | reverse complement strand
GCATATTAGTACATTTGAGCTGTGAGTTAAATTAAAATACTTACAGGTACCGGCTGTGACGATCTTCGCGCATATTAGTACATTTGAGCTGTGAGTTAAATTAAAATACTTACAGGTACCGGCTGTGACGATCTTCGCGCATATTAAGACGCCCAAGAGAACCTCAAGATAGCGAGCACCCATCCTCAAAGTCGGTCGTGTTCTCAAAGGTACTAAACTAACTGAGCAGTGCTATACATATAGCAAAAATACCAACGTTCAAATACGTCACTTATTTTAGTTAACGCCCCTTCTGTTTGAGAGATGGTTGGGAGTAGGTATTCAACCGTTACCACGTGATCTGTGACAGACAGCTTATTAAGTATGTGACACAAACCTACTGAGGGGCGTGATCTCACTTAGTCTGTAGAGAATTCTCTTGAGGGGCTTTGATTGTAGGATCGAAACTTATCGGTGGACTCATTCTCTGATTGGGTTTAATCTCGTCCCAACTCGTGGTATGTGATGTCTTGTCTGTGAGAAAGATCCCTTGCTGCTAATAGAAAAATATTCCTCTGATGACTTCGTGCATGCCCGTAGGATCCGGGGGCGGGAGGGCTAATAGGGCTCAGCCCCCCTTTTTTCGCCAGTTTTTAATATGGTTAAAAATGTCACAGGTAATAAACTGAAAAAATCCCTGAACCCATAACATTTAGCCCACCACCCCACCCCACTTTGAAAATCCTTCATACGTTACTGTCGTATTAGAATTACCAAATTTTAACATCCAGTATAGCCGACAGTGTCTTCTACTGATGTTAAATAAACAAAAACAAAAACATTTTTTTTTTTTTTATCCAACTTAAAGGCATATTCCTAAGGAGTTTAAGGGGCTTTGTGGTCAAAATGAATAAAATTTACATGCATTTGTTATACAAGATATCGTTTTCATATCACGCAAGACATTTTGACTGAACGATGGTATAGAGAATTCCATGTTGAGTCGATCGATTTCTTTCACATTTAAAGATCGGAACTTCTCGTGGTGCGAAATAAATTGGTTCAAAATGTTTTTTACTGCTACAAAAATATTCAGAAATAGAAATATATACGTCACACATTCAACCGAAAGAAACCACCGTTACTTTTTCCGATTTATTTGTCCGTGAGCATAATTCATTATTATTTTTAAAACACCAACAATAAGCGAGATGCGGTGGTTATGTAAGTAGTTGAATGAAGTATTTCTATGGACAAATCAAATGTTTATATTTAAAATTAATTCTTTGTTTGAAAATTAATTAGGTCAATGATCCATGGGACTATGCGTTTAATATATTCATTGCACATGTATGTAGCTCTGAATGAATACACATCACAATATTTTTTTAGCGATTTTTTTTGTCCTCTTCCCGGGGCACTGGACGCCCTTGACCCCCCATCCCTTTACGTCGGGCCCGCCCCTCAGTAATTGATATTTTGGTCCCGCCCCGGTGTTTAGAAGCCGTATGATTTGGGGTAATTCTCTAAAGATTGCGAATAATGTTTAACTTGTTACGCAGCTGTTTATTTCAATAGTTGACTAACCGTGCATGTAATAAGAAAATTCTATTAGAAATCACAGGTTTCAACAAACAGTGTTTGATTATAATCAGTTTATGTGTTTTTAAGTTACTCACGCGATCGGCGTAACACGCGTTTTCGCACAGTCTGTTGGCTTCGGTAAGTACGAAACTAACGTGACGGCGTGCGTTATAAATTCAAAAGATAAAATCATAATCGCTTCCAGAAAGACATAAGATGGATTGTAAATATTTGTAAGAAACAAATTAATTAGCTTGGTTTCGTACACACCCTATGATAAAACTCTAAAAGAAAAAAAAAACATCACAGACAAAACTTTTTGTATCTCTCAAATTCGTCAAGGTTTGACATCTTTACTTATTTTTTTATAAATGTTACCGTACATGTGTTAATAGACCTCAAACATAAACCTCCAGCAACGCAGTAGATGTATATCCTTTGGTTACATGTATTAATTATGTCTGTTTAGGTATCACTTGTTTGTTATGTTTAAATACACCACTAGAGCACATTGACTTATTTATCATCGGCTATTGGATGTAAAATGTTTTGTAAAATTCGACACATAGTCAAGTGCGATCCAGCCTGCATGGGGTTTTGAACCACTGTCTTCAGCTTATAAGAGTTCGATGTCCTACCACTGGACCACAGATGCGTGTTGTTTAGGTATTACGTCACTATTGTCCTTTCGTTCATCTCTGTTCGATTGGAAAAAAAAAAGTTCCGTCTGCCTGTTCAAAGAGAGATTGATAACTGATCTGAGACTACTACTGGTATACGTTACAGCTGTAGTCACCCCTCTGCACAGTTTATGTATAATTAATAGCTGAAAAAAATCTGCAGTGTATGGTTTTATCTTTTATATGCACTTTCTCACAGACAGGATAGCACATACCACGGTCTTTAATAAACCAGTTGTAGATCACTGGTCGGTGTAAGTGGCTTACACCTACCCACTGAGCGTTGCGGAGCACTCACTCTGGGTTGGAGCCGGTATAGGGATTAAAAATGCCATTAGATTTGATCCCAGTACCAACAAGGCCTGAGACCGGCAGCTTGATCACTGCGCCACCGAGACCGGCCCAAAGAAAATACTTAACTAGAAGTGGTTGTTATACAGAGTGATACATTTTTTAACATGGTAGACTTGTTTTAGCAGGTTTAGCGCGTTTTGGCAGGATTAGCAGATTTTTGCAAGTTTTGGCAGGATTAGCAGATTTTTGCAGGTTTAGCAGGTTTAGCAAGTTTTGGCAGGATTAGCAGATTTTAGGCGATTTTAGCAGATTTAGCACGTTTTGGCAGGATTAGCAGAATTTTGCAGGTTTAGCAGGTTTAGGAGATTTTTACAGGTTTAGGAGATTTTAGCAGTTTTAGGAGATTTTAGCAGGTTTAAGGAGATTTTAGCAGGTTTAGGAGATTTTAGCAGTTTTAGGAGATTTTAGCAGGTTTAAGGAGATTTTAGCAGGTTTAGGTGATTTTAGCAGGTTAAGAACGTTTTAGCAGGTTTAGCAGGTTTGACTATACTAATTACCGCTGGGAAACCAATACGTCATGTTGATATGTTAGTTGATAGTCCCACACGTGTAACGATTTACTACACACATGCATAACGACCAGACCTCACAAGACATAATTATTATTGTTATGTATAAAAAGTGGTTCGTGTAGAGTTTCCTAGCGTATACAGACGCCTGCTTGTGCGTGTGAAGCTATAGAACTACATTCGTCATTGATAACATATCCCACTGCTGTTATTCTTTCTCATGCCGGGTGTCGCACACAATAAATTCATATATTCATTTATTTTGGTGCGTATGAACTAATAATTTTTAAAAATCTATGTTTTCTAAAATGCTGTATTGTTTTAGTTATTAATATGTTAGCATCAGTATCGTTGAATACCACGATTCGTTTATGGACACATATCAGATCTAAATTAAAAACATTCATATCTCGGGCCAGTTTTTTTAATTATTTTTTAAATTTCTTAAACATACACCCCCTCTCTCCCCCCCCCCCCAAAAAAAATAGGGTAGAAGGGAGAGAAAAAAGTTACAAAATGTCTTGGGAGGGGTAAATAACATTTGGTATAAAATTAATTTTACCAGTTTTACTCATTTAACTGGTCATATACATGCGTACTTCTATACTGACCCCCTATGGAAAGAAATTATTCAACTTTAAAGTGTAAATTTAATGTTTTTGTTTAAACAACGGTGCAGGTTTTTTTTTTTTTTCTAATCTTAAGGACAGTCGGCGCAAATAAAACAAATATGAATTTTTGTTTTAATTTTAGCAAAATATAGAGCGTCAAACGAATAATATAAACACACTTATCTCATTTACAATAATTTAAAAAAAATCCATGGTCTATTTTAACAAAGCTATATATTGTGTTTAATCTTCAGCTGTTATAAATAAAACATACAGGATTTGACAATTATTTGAGGCTGAAAAGAAATGATTCAACTTCAAAGTGAAAATTTTATGTTTTTGTTTATACAATGGTGCAGGTGTTTTCTCTTTTTTTTCTAATCTTCGGGATAGTCGGCGCAAATAAAATAAATGTGAATTTTCGCTTTTAATTTTATTTTAGCAAAATATAAAGTTCGTCAAACGAATAATATAAACACACTTATCTCATTTACAATCATTTAAAAACAATCCATGGTCTATTTTAACAAAGCTATATATTGTGTTTAATCTTCAGCTGTTATAAATAAAACATACAGGTTTTGCAATACGTTGGCCTCCATTGTTCAAAACGTAGTTAAGTAATAATAGGTTAGGGGGAAATATATCTTTTAAATTTCTAAGTAGAGACTGTGGTAGAACGTTAAGACTCTCAAGCTTGTGACAGTAGTTCAAAGTCCGTTGGAGGCTGGCTCACACATGACTACGTGTCAAAATAACCAAATGTTTGACATCCAGTAGTCGATGATTAATAAATCAATATACTCTAGTGGTGTCTTTAAACAAAACAAACGTTTTAATTTTCTTTACAGAAAGTCATGAAATAGTTTTCATATGACTAGTTATGAATATCTTATGTAATAAAAGTTTATAGTGAATTCACTTTTAACATATTTCTTCAGTTATTGTTTGTAATTAAAATTTGGTTTTGAAATTATCCTGTCACCCATGATTAGCTTTAGCATACTTTGAACAACTTAGCCTATGCTTATCACTACCCTTTTTCATTAACAGTATATGTCTTAGATGAACTGTCTCATAGACAAGATATCCACAACCTTTGGTGTGCCAGACGCTCTACCACTGTGAAATTTAGTATAGTGTAAATAATAAAAGTAAAATAAAGTTTGTTTTATTTAACGATGCCTCCAGAGCACATTGATTTTTATCTTATCATCGGCTATTGGATGTCAAGTGTAAATAATAATAATAATAAATACCTGTGCGGAGAAAAGTCAATTATGTTGTTCTTATGTTGCGTGCATCAACATTCCACACACTCATACAATATAAGCGACATACTAATACAAATTATTGTGTACGAACAAATAGATTCTGAAAATAGATCATTAAAACATATCACTAATCGATGATACACGTCAAGAATTCATAACAGAAGAGAACATAACTTTATTTATACTCAGATCACCATACGATGTGGTTCACAGACATTTTGTGCAGCTGCAGTAACAGAAATATGACAATTACAAAACATAGAATGATACGAAATACAAAAGATGGTTATATACATACTCACATACATAAAGATACACATATATATGTCTATACATTTACATGTTATTCCAAGAAACAAAGAAGATAGTTTTCAAGCGAAAATGTTTTCATGAATATTGTTTAAGAAAAACATTTAGTAGATGTATTTAAATTATCTTGCCAAACTTGCAGGTATTGATCTTTTAACCTTTGAGATACATTTTTTCTCAGAAATGACAAGATGTTGTTGAACTTGTGTTTTAAATTAACATAGTAAAGATTGTTTCCTTTATAAGTTGTGAAATTCTCATATAATGACTAATTGAAAAATAATTTCCATCACAAACAATTATAATAACAGACTTTACAGTCTCCTTTGTCCTTACTGTCTACAAAGACATTATCAGCCTTGTGACATTTATGCATGGTTTCCATGAAATGGGCGATATAAAGAGGCCGACATTTCACGGTAGTTGGCAGAAATATTTGGCCATCAGCGCTAATTGGTTACTGGAGACCCATCCGGCATAGCGACGTCGCTCAGAAATCACTTGTAGCATATTGTTGTGGATGCTTGCTACATTTCACTTGCACTTACAATTATACAACAACATGACCCCCTCATAACGAATGTAAACATGGGATGATGGAATGACAAAGTGCTGACTCTTAAAACGTAATGATTTTAAAGACACAGTTTGGAGTTCCTCAGCCACTGATTATAAAGTCATATTACAGGCTGAACATACCCTCCCCCCATCCCTCCAAAAGTTAACATTTCATTTTTTAATTACTTTTGATGTATTTCACTGAACTCTTTTATATTTTCAGGTTGTGTTTTTGATATGAGGGAGTTTCTTTTCTGAATGTTTTATCATCATTGGGTAATTGATTGAAATATATTTTATAGCATATAAAAATACACAAAAGTATTGGGAACAAGTTATCCAACTTACGAGGCCCTCTCCTAATTACATAATATAAAAGGATAATAATAGCAGTAGTGATGGCGACAACTATATTTTTTTTCAAATTTAACAGTGAAAAATTCGAACAGAAAGGAAGAAAAGATAAAAACATTCGTGCTATAAATATGCGATAAGGTAGAGATTAAGGAAGAAAAAAAAAGGGATAGAACTGTAATAAAAAAATTAATGATATATTAATATATTTATTTATGATTAATTTAATAAAATTTTCACTTAATATCTGAAGATGCCGCATCTTAATTCGTTTGAAAGATGTGTTGAATATTATTATTATATTAATCAATTAATCAATTAAATCGTTTTGTTTGATATATTTATGAAAATGTTGAAATATTTGTTTATTTGTGTTATCATTTAATAAACCTTTTCCAGTTAATAATAATTGCAAATTGACTGGTTGAAAACTGTTTACAGAACTTAAAATAATTTGTCTTTGCTGCTCAAACAAACAAGAAATAAAGAAATATTATTAACTACTTTCAAAGCGATGTCCACAGATAACAATGACACTCTCAGTCGAGTAGCGAACAATAATTGTGAAATGGTACCTAATGACCAAATCACATGTACAGACTCTAGAGAATACAATTTTAGTCACAATTTTTGTTCGCTGCTCGACTGAGTGTCATGGTTAAGCTAGGATTATGAAACTTTCAGAAAAGAAATTCCCACATGTCCAGAACACAACCTGGAAATATAAAATAGTTCAGAGAAATATATTAAAAGTAATTAAAAATGAAAAGTTAACACCCTGTATTATTAAAAAAAAAAAACCCACACTAAATTCAAACAACAGTACTGTTTAATAGCATGTTCCTAAATTCTAAAAAAATATTTCTGAAATTATAAGCAAAATTTAATGTGTAAACCATAATTATGTATCTCAAGTATCATTAATTGTTGCATGCTATATCTATTCGTAAAACTATTTTAACTATATTATGTCATATTTGTGCTCTCTTTTGAGTTAGTGTCGTCTTTTAAAAAAAAATCCCATTCGCAAACCCCAAAAAAGAAATTATAAGCAAACTGAGTAAGACATAATTACGAATCTCCAGTATCATTAATTGTCACATGCAATATCTATTCGTAAAATTATGTCATATTTTGGTCACCATGTACACTCTTTTAAATTAGTGTTGTCTTTTAATAGTAGCGTCTATATTTTAATCACGTTTGTATATATTTTATGAAAAAACTCCTGTTGTCATCCTGTCATTATGAACATTGTTTTTGTAAAAATAATCCTCGTATACTGTCGTTTGACGGCCTAAGCGCTGATTTCTCGTCGACAGTTCAACTTCGATTCTTAATTTATGAACTGTGTCCACACGTGTTAAAATAATGGGTTGAACTGTAGATCATGGCTGAACCGTCAACGAGAAACTGGGCCTAAGAGTATTAAATAAAGTTTCAACGTTTCCAAGATGCGAGAATGTCTTTTTGCGGTAAGTATTGTATGTCACGCCTAATCGGTCTTCTGTTCTTGTACATACAAGTTATCGAAACCCATGGTAACGATATATAAATATATAGCTTCCAACAATCGATTATCATCTCAGACTACTTTGATATCCATTCTTGTATGCCTATCGTTTATCGTAATAAAACAGCAATCGTGCCGGTGAATTTGTCGTAATGATTGCGCACGTAAAGATTATCGAATAGCGTTTTTCTGAGATTAGGATAGTATTTCCGTTGAAATAAAACTAAAACAAAAGCTTTAAAAATTTTAATATCCCACTCACCATCCTCCCCCACCCACCCACCACACACAAAAAAAAGATAAAGAAAGAAAATTGAAAAATATTATAAATAAATAAAAGCTCCTATTAGTGGTAGAAGCAGTACCAGAAGAAGTTATATATAATTAGTAGACGTAGTAATAGTAGAAGTAGTAATGTTAGGAATAGTACTAGTTCTACCATTATCGGCAGAGGTAGTGGTAATAGTTGAAGTGGTAGTAGTAATAGTGGTGTTAGTAGTAGTTATAGTAACAACAGCAGCAGCAGCAGCAGCAGCAGTAGTAGTAGTAGTAGTAGTAGTAGTAGTAGTAGTAGTAGTAGTAGTAGTAGTAGTAATAGTAGTAGTAGCATATTTATTTATTATATTTTTGGGAAATTGTTGATGTTGTTAATGGTGTTATTTTTATTTGTTTTGTTGTATTTTCTTTAAAAAGCTATCCGTGTCGGAAAAAGACCAAACCGAATTACATAATATTATTTTCCCACGTTCTATCTACATCTAAATAAATAATTTTAAAAATCCTCTCGAGACGAATTAGATCCTCATATCTTGGTAGTTAAAGTAATTGATTTCTTTATTATAAGATTTTAGTTTGCCTCACTAAGAGCAGGAGTTCTGAGAGTAACAACTATTCTGTTAGCGAAGGAAATAACTAAGCTAGAGGCTCGGAAACGACATTGTGTGCCTTATCCTTTATCAATAACTAATACTTTCGTCTCACTATTTTTGTCGATATTTACCAAGTTTCTTGAGGCAGTTTTGATCAGCGGGTGATATTGTTTAACAATCTATATTCTCTAACAATGCTTTCCCGTCAAATGAATGAACCGGTTGCGTGAGTGATCTCGGCCACGTTTCGATTGATTTAAATTATTTATTCTTCTGTCAAATTTATTATTGGAGAATGCCACTAAATTCGAATCAATCTCAGTAATGAAATTTCACACGAACAATTTTTACAGCTTCCGTATCTACACTCGACATGATCTGATCACTGGCATATCACAACTGAATCGAACAAGAGAATTCTTAATTAGGAACGAATTACTGATTTCGACTTACGATGATTGTTTTCACTTGGTGAAAAACATTTCTGTTAAGATTCAATAATCTCAGATCGTTATTAAGCAATCTTTCATGTTTTTGTTCCTGTGTGGAATGCTAAGATTGTAGTTACCTTGAGACGGGGATAAACAACTGTGTTGGAAAACAATTCCTACCACAACTAAATAGATATTCAGATTTGAGCTGTGATGGATAGGTTTGTCTCTCCCTCGGGATTAGGTACAGGCTTGTTTCAAGATTACTATCAGTATCAATGTCTTTGTTTAGACTAAACGTGCACATATGGAACGGTTCGTTGCTCAGATGTTCAGCGTTCGACTGATGTATGTTTGGTCCTCGGATCGATCCCTCTCAACAGAACATCAGCAAACGACAATACTGTCGAAACATAGAAGATATTAAACGAACTATTATCATTTTATTTATTTATTATTTGTTTAAAACCTGAATTATGACAGAAGTAAAATATTGTTTTCTTTACAATATGTTTTTTGCTTTACTTTTTATCCACATTGTTTAGACAGGACGTGCATACTTCTTTAAACACTCAGCGCTTCAATATATTTCGATTATTCACTTCCTTAGTTTAGTTCTTTAAAATCATTGTGGGGTTTATTATAGTGAATGCCTAACACAGACTTTAGGTAGGAAGTGCCTATTTACAACGTATTTGTATACATAACGCTTCAACACATTTTCGTTATTTGAATCATTAATTTAGTTGTATAAAATCATGTACGGGGTTATTCAAGTGAATATCTAACGCAGAGATAAGACATCGTTTGTTTAAACTTCCGCTGAAACCACTAAACCTGAACCAGTCTCGCTTTGTTGAAAACCTACAATGTTTTGTTGCATTACGGACAGATACGACATTCTGTCGATCTATTTTCATGCTTCATGATCATATTTTTAAACTGAAAAACTGTACAAATAATGTTTAACATCCACCGTTAAATGAAATCATTTAATGTTAAAAAAATGTATTTGTATAAAGCGTAGATTTCCATGATGTATGAAGCAAAACATAGCTTATTTCGTCTGATTCAAAAGCAACCCAAATTCAAAGGCAAAAACAGTTTATGGATAATTTAGAACATTTTACATTTGTCACATGATATCGATTCCAGGGATATTGTTGTTTACCTAAATCGTAATTGTTAAAAAAAAAATATATGTTAAAAAAAAAAAAAAAAAAGTAAAATAAAAAAATAATTAAAATAATTAAAAAAATTTAATAATAATAAAACTAAAACTAATATTAATACTAATGATGATGAGGATGATGAGGATTCTGCGATCAAGCTATAGGTGATCATGTTTTAGATTTGGAGTCTGGTGATAAAATCTTCTTTGGAACCCCACAGATTGACAGTGTTGCTCCATTTGGCCAGTGCTTTATCCTAACTTCATTGTACAGGGGACAGAATTGCAGGATGTGTTCTGGGGACTGGGGACCTGTTTCACATGGGCATTCATCAGTATCTGCCAGATTCAGACGGTACATATGGGATCTGAGATGGCAGTGACCTGTTCTTAACCTGAAAATGATTGTCTCTTGGTATCTCTCCAGATGATGGATTGGATCCTTAGTTGTAGCATCGGAACTTTCTCATATTAATAGTTTTGGTCTCTTTGAAAGAGATTTGATGATTTGGCTGTTCCATTGTGCTTCTCTCCTTTGCTAGAATGTTCATTCCCTGCAATACCACAGTGTGCTGGAACCCACGGAACTGCAACATGTATGTTCCTGTTGAGCTGCTATTAATAGTTTTTCTTCAGGTGACTATATGCTCTGAATGTGGAATTTGGAATCTGTTAGGAGCACAGCATCTGATGGAAGTGGATTCTCCATTCTGATGATTCTGGTAGTTTCAAAAAGGGCATCTGTTTCTGCTCTGAAGTTTGTTGACTGTTTTCCTGCTGGGTATGATTTGGGAGTTACTCGTCCATCTGGGAATCTTATGTGGACACCACTACCAGCATTCCTTACTACCTCTTCATCAAAACCATCTGTATAGAAATGAGTCCACTGTGAGATGTTGTACTTGTCTTGAAGCATTTCCAGTGTGATATACTTTAGGATGCCATCACACTGTTCTTCCTTCCTTGTGATTCCGAGACATCCTCTACAATGATTATTTTTACTGGTGATGTGTTCCAGTTCCCTACATCTATCAAGTGTTCCCGTTCTTCAGGTGACATTGGTAGAACATCACAGTATGTATGTTAAAGATGTTTGGCAAGATGGTTTATGCTGCTTCGTTTTAAGCGATTTGTGTTCACTCTTGGAGTTGTTGATATGCTGGGTGAGATGGAAGCCTCTTTAGTTTCTCGTCTGTGATAAAGAGTTTCTCCTTTCTTCTTGTGTCTAGTTATGAGGCACATTCCTCTGCTCTGTATCTTTGTCAGTCTGTTGATGTTTTTCTTTGTGGCTGTTACCCAGGCTGATGATCCGTATTCCATAACAGGTCTGATAGCCCCTGTGTATTGTTGTAAACTTTTGCTGTTTGCTCCCCATTTAGTTACCTTTTCACGAGTGAGAGACTTTTCTTGTGGCCCGGTTATCTATCTCTTTTATGAGTGGATTCAATATTAGTCGTTTGTCTAGCTTGACTTTAAGACAAGTTGGATTGTTCTCCTGGGGTAGCTCTTCTCCACCGATTGTCAAGTCGAAGGTTTTCTGTGTAGTATAAAGAGAGAAGCAGATGGCTACTGTATTTTTACTATTTACAGTGACACACCTGTCTGATGCCCATTTGCTGATGGAATTCAAAGCATCTTGCATGAGGATTGTGGCAGTGTTGTATTTTCCCAAATTGCAAAATCATCTGCATGAAGAGCCATGGAGACATGTTTGGATGTATTTTTCGTGATGTCATTAATGAAAACTGAGAAGAGATTTGGAGATACGAAACTACCTTGTGGTACACTTTGTTTGGTCTTCCACTTTGGCTGCTCGGTGTTGCAGGTAACTCTTGATCCAGCTGTACATTTTGCCCGCTATTCCTACATTTAGTAGCTTCAGCAGGAGTGCATCCTTCCACACCTTGTCAAGGGCTTTTGAAATATCCAAGAAGACTGCTATTACTTTTTTCTTCTCCTGAAAGGCATTTTCAATTGACTGATTTAGGACGATAAGCTGGTATTCAGTGTTTCTTTTCTTCATGTAGGCAGCTTCTTCTATTATGAAGTTCCTTTGTGAGTTTGTGGCATCATCATTGAGAGACTTTGTGAGGTGCCATAGCTTTGAGAGTGAAAGTTTTCTCATGCTAGCTGCGACGCAGTTCCTCAGTTTTTTTTTCTTTTGTAAAGGCTTCTTTTAGCTAGTTGTGCATGCTAATATTATCAGGTGTGGGCACGTTTTCCATTAGGGATCTTGCATCTGACAATTTGTTGTGGATTTTCCTCAGTTTTTCAGTTCAATATCCTTTCTAAAACCACGATAAATAGATTTTTGACTGCATTTAGAATAGTTTCTGTCAGGAGTTTGAAATTTAGGTTGATATCTGTCGTGAGATGCACTGCCTTGCATAGTTGGTCTGTGTGATGTTTGAAACCTGTTAGCTTTCTTATAATTTTAACTGGGTTCTTTTCTTTTATATTCATTATGTTTCCTGTTGGCTATATTCAGAGTCGCAAGGAAGTGGTCACATCCGCCTAATTGGCTGTTTACAGTTCTGGATACATTTATTGAACATCTTCTGTTGCCATAGCTAGGTAGGGTGAGGAAGTTTTCTTCTATGCTCTAGAGTAGAAAGATGGTTTCTCATTTGGCTGGTTGATGAGGATTAGCTGATTCTCCACCATCCAATCATCGAGCTCTTCTCCTCTATTGTTTGTTTCTTCATAGCCCCAGCTGGGCGAATGACCATTGAAATCTCCTAAAATGATGTGGTTTTCCCTCTCCAAGGGGATGGACTGAAGGTCCATTGTTTACTTTGCAGTATTATAGCAGTTGGTAATAGTAATCTCTCCAGAGAAACTTGGTTGTGGTAAATTATAATTTTCCGACTTTTGCCCGGTTTGTTTGGACTGCTGGGATACCAATTCTAACAAGGGTCAAGACTCTACCTTTGTGTTCTGTTTGTCTGTCTTTTCTGAAGGTGTCTTATCCTTTGATGAAGAACCTGTGTGTTTTCCTGAAACGGGTTTCTTCAATGTTTTCTTTAAGGAAGGCTTGGAGTTCTGGCTTTTTCTATTGAATTCCTTTTACATTCCACTGCACAATTCTTAAAATCTTATTTGATATTTCTGTATGTTGGCCTGTAGCATTACACTGGCGTTAAAGCTAACAGAGCCGTCACTCGTTTGAGAGGCTGAGGGCCCGACACCGTACCCATCTGGTTTTGATCTATGGGGACGACACCACTTCGATATGTCCATCTGTTTCGTGATCATAGAGCTTGGTGCATGTACAGCTATTTCCTTTCCGTTGCCACGCTGTGCTGACACATAGCTTCTGTACTCTGACTTCAGTGGTCTTGGTTTGAGTTTGGAGAGTTTCCTTACTGGGATTCTAAGCCTCTTCAGCCCAGTTTTGATTTTAGAGTTT
This sequence comes from Symmetromphalus regularis, assembly GCA_032355785.1. Taxonomy (NCBI): domain Eukaryota; kingdom Metazoa; phylum Mollusca; class Gastropoda; order Neomphalida; family Neomphalidae; genus Symmetromphalus; species Symmetromphalus regularis. The sequence continues at coordinate 3,164 of JAULBS010082140.1, read as the reverse complement.
GCTACTCCTAGACAGTTGTCTTTCTTGGCTCTCTGCCAGGACCATATTTGTCTAGTTTCTACCTTTAGACAATTCTAGCTTGGGTGATCCTAACAGGAGCTGTTGCTCCAGCTGGCTTAGCTCTCCGGTTCATTGAGAAATGCAAGCTACCTGACCACGTCATGGAATTCACCATAAGGTAGATGACGATGATGATAGTAATAAAACATTGTGATCTCAAATATTAATCATCTCCACGAGGAGCTACATTTAATAGTCATCATTAAGGTGAGTTTATGGTTATGATCAATGTTTTTCGGTTGTTGTTGTTTCTTGTTTGTTGTAGGTTTTTTTAAATTATTATTTCCAACATCAACCTTGTTTTTTTGTTGTTTTGTTTTTACCTTAAATATAGGTTATTACTAGCCAAACTGTATTTATTACTAAAATAAAAAATAAATAAATGAATAAATGAAAATAAACTTTGATCCAACCACACGTGTTTGCGTATTTTCGCTCGCATATTTGGGGTTATATCAAGATCGAGTAGGGCAATTATAATCCGGGATTAGCCTGAAAGTACTGAAATCTGTGCACGTTAAACACGCAGCGTAAACAACCTATGACTTAAATCAGAAGCAGTCTGTAGATTTCCCTAATCCGCAGATAATCACGGCCTGTTTTAGTGTGATGTTTCTGATTTCGTTGGGTTGAGTTTGTTCGTTTCTTATGAATTTCATCTGTAACGAATGCCCTTTACTTTACCATTAGCCGAAACGGCCTTTTATTATGCATTGCCCACAAATAGGATACTGCATTTGTTGGACCAGTAGGGGAATACAAGGAAGGAAACCAATCAAACGTCTCATCGCACCTCTGAAAAGTAGTCCTCTAGTCCGAAAGCACGGTGGTCGGTGTGGATAGGTTTCGCCATCAAAAGATTTCTAGATACCAGAGAATATCCTTTTCATTTCATTGTAGTTCACTTTAAACTTTGACACACTGTTTACCCTGAGAGGAATTTAAATGACACCCATATAATGTAAAATTATCGTTGTTATATTTGAAGATTTTCATATGCTAACGTTTATCGTTGGTTATACTATGACAAATTTACATTCATTGTCGACAACAGACTGTAAAGAACAGCGTTCATGTAGATGAATAATGGTAATTGATCCAAGGTGCTAAACCTCTAGTGACATCATTTTAGAATATAACAGGTTTATAGGCATGGATGTTATAATAGTGGAGATTGTTTTAGGAAATAAATTTAATAATAATAATAAAATAGGACAACTTAATCAACGAGTAATTATTATATATTCCAGTCTTGTCAAACTAGAGTTAAGACAAAACAAAATATCTTTCGTATTATGTTTCTTTTCACTGTATATTTTTTTCCTATTTGCGATGTGAGTGTCTCTTTTTGTGTTAAATTGATTCGTCATAGTCGATAAATAGATTTGGCAAACATTTCTGCTATTTGCACAGGAGACTATTTTAGCTGTTTGCGTCATCAGCATACACATCCGATTAAGCGAAACAAATCTGGCAAGCAGTTCTATGGTATGAAGTCAAGCACATTTTGGCTTGCGTCATATGCTTCCGCATATTAGGAAAATAAAGTCTGGCACGACGTTCTGTGATTTGCAAAACAAATATGACATTCAAACATGCTTTATTTACATAAAGAAATATTCCTCAGATGAAACCAAGAGTCGGTTAAAAATTACTAATTTAAAGAAAATCATATTTAATTCCGTTTAAAAAATTGTCTTTATATGATAGAGGAGATGTTCTATAAGCAATGTGTGACACAGACATACTACCTATCAGAGAATTTCTCAAACATATCCCCAAGGACAAATAAAATCCAATTTCTGAACTATAATAGCGATTCAGGCATGGTTTGTTGGTTTTAGTCTTTGAAAAGTCGATTTCGTAACAAACATTCTATTAACCATAAATTGTTCAAGCATGTTTCCCACAGACAAACAACAATTATGTCATGCTGAAATGAAGCATGCTATTTGTGAGTTTCATGATGTATAGTATAATTATGTTAATAACTTAGTAGTATATTTTTAAACAGAATTGTCTCATGTCCTAACATAAATTGATTTGGTTGTATACTTACAGGATAACTCTGTTATATGTGATAAGTCCGGACATCATGCAAATTTTATTGTGGCAAATTGACATGTGTTGGCCACGCGGCAGCAGATTGACCAAAACGGATATATGCAACGGTAAAATTGACGGGAAATTGTTAAAGATGAACAAGAGAGTCATCCCTATTCTAATTCAGTAATCACATTTTCTCGAGTTTTATGAATAGTAAACAATGATAATGCCAAACTGCACAATTCTTAGTATGTTCTAAACCATATCTACGCATAAAGTAGACGCCAATGGAAGTATAATAAAATATTTCATCATCTTACAAATTCTCTCGTCTCACCCGTGATACTATAATTTAATGAAGTCATATACACTAATTATATTTGGTACCCTTCACATTTCTTGTTTGTCATTTGACCTAATGGAGCATCCTCACAACGTCAGGGTCACTCGAGTCCGCTGCATCCCTGACAAATATAGTTCATAAAAATCCGGAACGAGAAAACAGTTTTTGATTGGATGCTTCGTATGATGAGAAGATCACAATTTGACTTTCAGTGCATCGGCCTTCAGCTTGCCGATGTAAATAATAACTCAAGGATGAAAAAACAAAACAAAAAAAAAAGTACATAAATACAGCGGTTATCAGAAACATCGGTTTAATAATGATTGGTGCCTTCTTTGTAATGAATTGTTACCAAAGAAGAACAGGCTATTTGTATTCAATGACAGTTTCACTGTGAAAAAAGCAACTTCACGAAGTGTTGGTGAATTTTCCACAGAAAGGCCATATAATGTAAATATGTGATCAGTTGTACAATAGTCTTTTCTAAATCCAGCTTCGGATTCAGATAATAATTCATTTGTTTCTAAGAATAAAGTAATTCGTTTATTTAAAACAGCAGTTAACCACTTTCCAAGGCAACTGAGTAGACCAGTTTGACGACCCTCAACATTAAACACGAATATCGTATATTAGAGGCGACCCTAGACCAGTTTGACGACCCTCAACATTAAACACGAATATCGTCTATTAGGCGCGATCATAGACCAGTTTGACG
>JAULBS010082129.1:0-18926 GCA_032355785.1 Symmetromphalus regularis | reverse complement strand
ATGTATTTAGAGGAAACCCGCTGCCGCCACATTGGCTACTCTTTCCGATAAGCAGCAAGGAGTCTTTTATATGCACCACTGCATATGGGTCCAGTGAGAAGGATCGATCCGACAACCGTCCGCTTCACAGGCAGGTGTCAACTGAAGAATGTTTTCACAAAACTCGGTAAGTCCAAGATACTAAAATTTGAACAAATAATTATGAAAGGAACTAATGAACTTAGCGAGTTTAGTAAAACAACATCAACGACAACACACCTGTTCAAGGTGCACACTCATTGTTCCAAGCAGCGTATTTTTCTATTTTTACCTAGTTTGTAAAAGCCTTATTCCACTGGCGAGCGGTAACGAAAAACCGCGCGGTGAAAAAAATAGAACTAGTGCATTTCCATAGAACCATAGAACTGAGCGCGAAACGGCTCGACAGCAAAGGGGTAAACCGCTGGCGATAGAACGCTAAGCGATTTTTCTTAAATACCGTGCGATAAATTTAAGAGTTAACCAATCAGGACTGGTTCTGTTGTATTGTACACAACATAACAACCACGTGTACTTGTCATCATGTCGGTTGATCATGGAAGTTCAAAAATACCCACTGTTATTATCATGATCAAACGCAAGAAGACTATATATATATAAATATATTTTAAAACAAAAACAAAACAATTGATTTCGTTTTCACCGCACTAAAAGTAGCAACAGTAAAATCTCCTTTTCACTTCTTCTTGTCTTTGTCATACGCCCCAAAATTGTAAGTTGTTTATTTACAAAACAAAAATTAACTCGTTGTATGTAAATAAAAAAAACAGCGAGATTTACCGCTTTCCGCTTTCCGTTGCCGCGCTCTCCTGTGTAATAATGAATTAATCCCTAACAACTGTTACATAATGGGGGTGCGAAATAACTAGAGCCTGGAATCAATAGATAATAAGATATCAACCCAGCTGCAAGATTCTGCCGGAATAGTTATGGACTGAGCTTACATAGCCCCAAAAAATGAAATTTATGTTTGTTTTCTTTAATGAGTTTTAAAATGTCATCCATGTGTAAACATAATCTTTATGTCTGGCCCATCATTTTATAAAGACCAGCGTTACATTATGTTCCGTCAGCTGTACAGCCCACAGCAGTTTAACACCTGCTTGCAATGAAACATACCTATGGTCATTACTCTGACAGTAAATTAATGTTTGTTTATGACTCTTAATAGTCCAGTCATAATAACCACACCCGTGATTGAAATTAATTACTGACGTCCCTGTGATGAAAATCATCATTAATAAAACTCAACGCCATTTCTTATTTTGGCAGCTCATAAAATTTCCCAAGTTTTATATTTTCTTTTTGACAAACCTTATCAACTGTAAGTGATCTATTTACTATCTTCTTTTATTCTGCATTATTATATCTTTCATTTGACACAAAAATTAGCCACATATCATTCAAACTTAACAAGATATATTTTAAACATTACTAGGTATATCAAACATTGCTATTGAGATGCATATTACCGACATAGTCTGTAGGCCAAGGAGAGTCTCCATGAACCTTCATGAATGGTAAGATTTTATTCCACCTGTTAAAAAATGATTATTTTATAGCAAATTAGTCATCTTTTAAATGTTCTTTTTTGGGTGGAGGTAGATGTGGGGGCTGGGAAGTGGAGATATTTGATTTTGGTAAATTATAAGATAAAGATTTATTAATTAACTGTTACTTAATTAATCTATACCACAAATGGTACACATAAATAGAATGAAATATAAAACAATATGATTCCATTTAAAGTTATGTGCTGACTTGCCCATAATAAGAATTGTCATTTTTATGTTAAGAAATGTTATATATTATTTCATGACTGACTATATTTTGCTATAACTCAACCCATTTTTAAAATATGACTACATGTTATATACCTTTCAAATATGCAACATATTAGGCAACCAATATGTAACATATTTGAGTTAAATATTGACAATAGTAGCAAAGATAATTATGATCACTGATTTATCTCTATCCCCAAAATGAAAAATACAATAAATCGTACTATAAAGATTTATAAATACATTTTTACTTAATTAATCTATACCAAACTTGGTATACATAATCTCAAAATTAGTTGCTGACTTGCAAACTAATAATAATTGTCATTTTTAAGTAAAACAATGTTCCATTTTGTTTTCCGATTTAATAAGGTGTGTATAATTCCCTATAACTCAGCTACCTTTTAAATTATGCTGAAATATGACATATCACACTAACGAACCGCATATTAGTCAACTTTTTAAACAGATAGCTTTCATGTAACACCAAAATCAGCCACCTTAAGTAAAAGTTGATTAATAAATGCTTATTGTACATGTTTGGTGTATTTATCATTTTTTGGTGTAGGAATATCTAAATGGCCGTATCTTGGCCACTGTTGTCACTATTTTACTCAAATAAGTTTTAACAGATGTCTAATACGTTGCATATTTGTAATGTATGTAGCATGCAGTCATATTTTAAATATTGGTTCAGTTATACTAAAAATAATCAGTCACCTTATTAAATCATGAAAACAATAAACATAAAACATTTTAAATCTTTTAACAGATGGAACAAAATCGTTCCATTCATAAAGGATTATGAGGTGTGTGTGCATGGAGACTCCCCTTGGCCAAAAGACTATGCCGGTAATACACATCTCAATAGCAATATTTGATGTACCTGGTAATGTTAAAAATTTGATATCTTGTTATGTTTTAATACTATGTAGCTAATTTTGGTGTCAAATGAAAGCTATGATAAAGCAGAATAGGAGCTAGTACATATATCTCTTACAGTTGATCAGATTATGTCCAAAAAATGATGGGGTGGGGGGGGGGGATTTTATGGCCTGCCGAAATAAGAAATAGTGTGTTGTTCTTCAATGATGATTTAGTAATTCATTAATTGAACTAATCCTACAATACCATATACCAGGATAACGAGCAGATCATAAGCTTTTATTTGGTATAATAGTATAATACTTGATTCTAAACCATTTGTTTGCGTCATGGTGAGCATAGATTTTTGCATGACGTCTTCGAAAACGTAACTTTTTTAAGGTACCTTCCAATATTGGTGAAATATGGGTAGTAGATTCCAATTTTGTTTACTGGAGGTACACGAAGATATAGATTGTGTGTTGCTTTTTAATTTATTTAAAAAAAAATTGTTCATCCTAAAGTACAAATTTGGTGATAGATGGAATAATTTGGACATACTTTTACAAGGTGAAATGTTTAATCAGAAAAATTTTGGGCGGCCATTTTGTTTTTAACTTTTGAGGGTCAGAAACTAAAAATTCAACTTGGTATCCTAATTTTTCATAATCAACACCTCAAAATAGTTTAACAGAACTGGATACCAACTTTTACTAAAAAATACGCCAACCACACTTAAATAAGCCCCTTTTTAAAATATCGTCTAGTCTATATGGAATTTTCTATTTTTTTAGCAGTAATGAGGGTAAGGTATTTTCAAAGCAAACATTCTTTGATGGGCTGCCACTTTCTGCAACTATCATAATTCACCTATAAAACTTTGTTGACAGGGGGAAATGATTTTGTACAAAAAGTAAAAGTAAAGTTTGTTTTATTTAAGGACGCCTCTAAAGCACATTGATTTTGATCTTATCATCAGCTATTGGACGTCAATTATATGGTCATTCTGACATATTTTTAGAGGAAACCCGCTGCCGCCACATATGCTATTCTTTCCGATAAACAGGACAGGACATACCACGGCCTTTGATGAACCACTGTTTGGAACGGAAAATAGCCTAAATTGCAAAATGGGTCCACTGAGAAGGACCGATCAGACAACAGACAGCTTCCATAGGATGATATGCTACCGTTTGAGCTAATTCCCTCTCTGATTTTGTACAAGGCAGCCATGACATTTGACAGAGAAAGGCCAGCCGTGGGAAGTTAATCAAGTTAATTATCAGTGTATAACTAGGCAGCAAAGGTCTTGATTTTAATTGACGCTTGTATCGCTGGTCTTTGTAGAAAAAGGTTACAATTAACGAGACCATTTGATCGTAATTAGGAGTTCTGTCTAGATATTACGCAGCTGTTTACAGAACGATATCTTTTCAAAGAGAAAGAGTCTATTTGTGGCAGAAATTGGTTTCAGTGTCGAAAGCAATCTTTAAACCAAGAAGTCAAACTAAACTTAATGAGACGTCACATGGCTCATGTATTTTCTGTTGCTCATTAGCCTTCATTCTGGAGTTAATACGACTAGAAGGTAAACTTGTTTTTATAATAGTGAGTATTTTCTTAATGACACTTCAATTTGTTTTATAAAAAATAAACATTGGATCCTGTGGCGGTTTCAGAAATGAAGCAGAGACAATATATTAAATATTAATTATTCTATATATATTATGCAAATGTCATATTTTGCTATCTTTGCATATATTCGTGATAAACAATTGTAAATTAATCGATCCCTAGAAACTCGATGCACTAATAAACTCAGAATATCAAAAAGTATACTTTAACGCACTGAAATTGTCGTGGTGTACAGCCATACTTTGAAGTTTTTTCCTTAGAATTAATACGGTCCCAACGATCATATATGTCATGTTTTTTATGTATGTTGGTGCATTGCATTAATTGATGGTAATTTCTTAGAATTATATCGATAGCATGTTTCAACATAAATAATATTAGGAATTTCATCAATTGATATATATACTAAATTGCTTTAATTGATAGAATTGCAGTGCGTGTAACTCAAAGAAATCACTGTATAAAAGTGATTCATCAAAACCATGATCAATTTATATTGTAAATAATATATTAACAGTTTGCTGACACTTCCTTTCAATAACAGGATTTCGCTCACCCAAAAAACAGATATATAATAAAGTATAGTGATTGTTAGTCGTCTTTATTTCTGTTGTTGCATTGAAGAATGATGGCACCTCGAATATTGCGAGAGTACTTAACAAATTCATTGAAAGAGAAATACACACCATCTAAACATTGGTGTTCTGCATGCCTTTTAACTTCCAATACATGAATCTGCTAGTTCACTCTTTTTATTAGCTGATTTGTCATGATTACATGACTCTCCACTGGAAGATGACGTCTAGATCGTCTTGGTAACAGATGCAAGACAAACACGTGTTCAATGTTAAAACAGACAACAACGTTAAAACAATAATATCCAAATCATCTGTGGAATCCCAATCATTTCCACCCGGATGCTGAACCGCATTCTGTGGGTGTTCTGCATTAATGGCCTATTAGAAAATGTCCAAAACAGACTTCTTAAGAACTCAAAAATAATTATTTGGGTAGTCTTTAAGATCAAAATCATTCAAATGTTCATCTTTTAAATAATGTTCAAAACGCTTGACTTGCGAACTTTCTATGTTTAAGAGAGTTATTGTTCCAAATTACGACTGTTTTACTCTTTGAGACAACCTCCTGTCTAAAATGCCAAACGCTGCGATCGACACAATTTACAATGTTTTGTGTACAGTTTGTGACAGGCCCCCGTCTAAAGACTGGTGCGATCGACACAATTTACAATGTTTTGTGTACAGTTTGAGAAAGCCCCCCGTCTAAAGATTGCTGCGCTCGAAACAAACCGAATCCAAACTGCACAGAAGTTGAAATGTTTTCTTAATTACATCATTCTGATATTTCTCTGTATATAGTTCATCTCTGAAATTGATAATTTTGAAACAATTTCACTAAAGAAAAACAATTTCAACATTACCTTTCCCGATCAATAATTGGCTGCACATGCTCATTGCCAGATGTTTAAAACTATCACCAAACCTCCCAGCATTACCTCCCTTACATTGAATTATCTATGATCTGCCATAAATATGTTTATGTTACAGCATAAATAATTTTATATAATACCAATGTAATAAATAATACTATTATAAAAAGTAAATTAAATATGTTAAGAATGAAAAAAATGTTTTTCTAAAAAAAAAATTGAATTGTGGATGAAACCGAAGTGATTCCGTCACAACCTTGTTTTCAAATACACCATCTCTAACTGGCTGTAAGGTGAGGACAATCCACCAAACTTTGACGCACCGTCAATCTACAATGACAGTCCTCACACTGAGGTTCAGTGTTTTTCTTCAAATAAATATATGCGTTAAAGTAAAGTTTCTTTTATTTAACGACGCCTCTAGAGCATATTGATTTTTATTTTATTAACGGCTATTGGACGTCAGTTATATGGTCATTCTGACATATGTATTTAGAGGAAACCCGCTGCAGCCACATTGGCTACTCTTTCCGATAAGCAGCAAGTGTTTTTTATATGCACCGTCCCATAGACAGGACAGCACACGGCCTTTGATAAAGCAGTTGTGGACCACTGGTTGGAACGGAAAATATATGCGTTACATAAGTATGACCAATGCGAGAACGACAAGGATAATGCCTATCTTAGAAATTGTACTCTCAAACGTGTAGCTAAGGAGGCTTCATTTGTTAAATGTTGCACTTTTTAATAAAAACTTGCAATTTGGATGACAAATACATACATTAGATCATACAGATTTTTAATTATATGGAATTCAACAGACCGGTTTGTGGTCAGTGGGTGCAAAAGTGCAATAAACATTGAATTAAATAATTTTCCTTATTACGCCGGTTCAGATAAAAACATGTAACTTGAAACATACATTCGTTTGGTCACACAGTAACAGTTAAGTAGTAAAACCCTGGGAGCCAGTGTTTGGATCAGTAAGAGAACAATGCAATACATCAGTATTAAACAGTTGTCCTCGCTGAACAGATTTAAATTAAAGAGGAAATTATACTAATGCTTTAGTAAAGCGTGAGAATATATGTTTCTCTTGACCAATTAACTAATCCTGGAGATGTGTGCGTGTGTGTGTGTGTGTGCGTGTGTGTGTGTGTGTCATAAGCGAGTGTGTGTATGCGTGCACGTGTGTGTGTATTTAAATGCCGCAATTTCACTGTGACGACAAATCATTGACGACAAATGTCATAAAAGTTTCAGTGACAAATGACACAACATTTATCGCCACAAATGTCACAAAGGTTTCATTGACAAATGACACAACATTGATCGCCGCAAATGTCACACACACAAACGTCGCAACTCAATAACCGCAAATGTCATAATTAACTTGGAGTTGTTGTTTTTTGTTGATTGTTTTTAATTTTTAGCGGTTAATGTTGGCTGTTTTTTTTCTCCCTTTTGGAGCGATACCCATAGCTCAGATATAGTGTATCTCGTTGAGTAGGTTCGCGGGATCAATCTCCACTGCAACATCCGTCTAAAATGTTATATATATATCAATCCTCTTCAAAGTACGAGGTATGCCATTTCGTGTTCCAGGTTGTGATCCATCTCATGTATGTAGGGGAAATGACAGGTGCATGGTAAGGGTGTTCAAGAGACAATCACCTGTCACACTTGGACGAGGAGGATAACATATATTTTACGGTTATATTGTGGTCAGACATATGGTTAAGGACCACGAAGATAATAAGAGAGGAAACCCGATTCCGCCACACCACGGGCTACTTCTGCCGAAAAAGCAGCAAGAGATATTTTATATGTACTTTCTCATAGGCAAGATAGAATACCGGTTATCGACAGTTGAGGTTCGATCCTGCGACCCAAAGCACGTAAGGTGAGCGCTCTACAGACTGAGCGGTTGGAAATACAAGGACTGGGATGTGGAAGTGGACAACAAAACTTAATAGCATCATCCAGTGTTTGAAACCTGGTGTTGATACTTGTTATACGTTGACAATTTTCAAATTTGTTAAAGATCGTCCTTTATGAATACCACTGAAGGTCAGTTACAGCTTTGTTTGAATAAATTTCAGCAATGGGCAGTTGGAAATGGCATTCGATTTTCAAACACAAAAACAGTCTGCATGCATTTTTGCCAGAAAAGAGGTGTTTTTTTAGATACTCAGCTGTTATTGGATTATAATCAAATTCCAACTGTGGAGAAATCAAATTTCTGGGCGTCTCTTTTGACAGAAAAACTTTCTTTCGTACACCATTCAAAGTACGTTAAAGTGAAGGACTTATAAAGGCCCTTAATATTTTAAAAGTGATTGGAAATACGGAATGGGGAGCAGACCGTTAGGTTTTGCTCCATCTATATAGATTTTTTGTGAGATCAAAACTAGAGTATGGATGTATTGTCTATGGATCTGCTCGCAAGTTTTTCTTGCAGATGCTTGATCCCATACACAACCAGGGACTTAGGTTCTGTCTTGGTGCATTTAGAATATCTCATGTTGAGAGCTTGTACGCTGATGTTCCTAGTTTGGGGGCTAGACATACAACGCGTTCTCTTCAGTATTGTTTTAAACTGAAATCGTTGCTAAAAGATATTGCTCATAACCTGGTGTTTGAAAAACATTATGTGAAGTTGTTTGATGCGAAACCATATGCTATTCTTATTTTTGGTCTTCGTATCAAGCAGTTGTTAGCTGCTTCCGACATCAACTTTAATGATATAATGGAAACTCGTTCATATTTTGTTCTTCCACCACGGTATATTAAACCACCTAATATTGTTTTTGATCTTGTGCATTTGAAGAAAGATGCACTAGTATACAGTGATTTCGTTCATGTTTATATTTATGAATCATGAGATGGCATTGCTGTAGCCTCTCCCACAGTATTCCTATCTGAAATAATTTCTAAGAGTTTGCCTGATTGAGCTTCTATTTTTACTGCCGAAATTCAGGCAATTCTTTCTGCCCTGGACAAAATAAAAATCCTGATGCATCCAAAGTCATTATTGTTCCAGTTTCCCTTTCGTGTCACCAGGCTTTACATAATATGAAGTTGGAATGGTGATACGAAAGTGTATCTTTTTATCTTCAAAAAAAGCAAAAATTGTTTTCTGTTGGGTACCCAGTCGTGTTGGTATTAGGGGTAATGAAAAGATTGACTGTGGTCAGACAGCGTAATCTGTGAAATAACTAAACAACCCAATTTCGGCGCAGCATGCACAAATGAAATTTATCTTCAGTACAAGAGAAATGTTGCGGCACTTCATCAAACTGATTGGTCCTCACAAGAGCGCAGACTCCAAACATCTTGGGTAATAATCAGTCGTAAGGACATAGAACAGAATATTTATAAACACAGACTGATCAATATTTAACATTATGGTCTGTTTATGCTACTTGGAACATGGATATTAGTCGATTACTTTAGTCTGCGTGAACCTAGGCGATAAAGGACGGGTTTTGGAAATAGCAAAAACGTCCTATGTTCCAGGATGTTTTTTTTTGGCATTATTATATTAAATAATAGTTTTTAAATTACCCATTCAACCTTGTGTTACACATAAACATATTTCCCAACGAAAATAAGGATGGAAGATGAGTTCATTACAAAGTGGGGTAACTCTACCCATTTTATCATTCGGTCATTACCGGTAATATTCGTATCTCGTTCATCGTTTTTGCTTTGATAAATAAATCTTTGCAAACATTATATTGACATTAAATTATGATAAATATATTTATAAATTGATAACCGCGTACCACAAAATTACATTATACAAATAATAACCTAACACCCCATTTTTATATGGATTTGTCTGACGTCTGCAAAAGAAGAAAGATGGCGATCAAAATAACGTCTGCTCGAAATGCAAAAGAAGAATACTTTCGTATGCCGTTCAAACAATACACACAATAGTGTTTGTTTACACGATAGTGTTAAATGGACACATCAATCCAGACAAAAAATATGATTTTTTCTTTATTTCGATAAATATCAACATTAATGAGGTAAGTTATATATTTAGTTTTTTTTCCGTCGATATCGATATTCCAAGTAACGCAAACAGAATATAGATTTTTATTTTTCGTATTTCAACAATCCCACTTAAGCAGATTGATTTATTAATAATGGGCTATCGAATGTCAAACATATAGTAATTTTACAACAGTAATCAGAGGAATCCCCTTATATATGCATTTTCCCACAAGTAAGAAATCCTTTAATACAACAGTCGTGGTGCACTGCATTTATTGCACATTAAAGGCATAGTCCCACGGAATTTAAAAGGATTTGTGATCTAAATATATACTAGATCTCGTTTTCACATCACGCAAAACATTTTAACTGAACGATGGTGTAGGAAATTCCATGTCGAGTCGACTGATTTTTTCACATTTAAAAATTTCAAATTACAAGTTCGGAACCCTTCCTGGGAGCATAATCCATTATTATTTTTAAAATATTGATGATACGCCAGATACGGTTGTTATTTCAGTAGATGAATAAAGTATTTCTATGGACAAATCAAATGTTAATATTTAAAATTAATTCTTTGTTTGGAAATTAATTAAGACAAAGGTCCGCGGGGTTTTCGTTTAAAAGATGTAGTTTAAAAAAAAGTACGAAACAGCTACTATCATTGATTTAGCTATTTTTAATTATTATTTTTTAATTTGTTTGTTTACACACAATAGTGTCAACAGCCGGAAATTAATCAATCTCTACAAACATAACAGAATAATTAACTTCATTGATTGTATGTTTTTTATCGGCTATCGGCAAGGCATAATGAACTCCATGATATATTTAATATTGTGCTTTCAAATTATAATGGTGTGCAACCATATTACGGAGATCCTTCCACAGTGTGAACACGACTCACAAGGCCATATCAGTGGCGGAAAGAGTAGCCTTTGTGGCGGCAGCGGCTTTCCGCTAAATACATGTGTCAGAATGAACATATGATTGACATCCAATAGCCCGATGATAAGATAAAAAATCAATGTGCTCTAGAGGCGTCGTTAAATAAAACAAACTACTTTTTAGTAGTTTGCTGTGGAATTATTGTTTTTTTTTTCTAATTGTGAATAATTTATGATCCTTAACTTTTATTATTATTACTATTATTATTTGTGTGGTTTGGTGTGATGTGGCGTGGCGTGACGTGGCGTGGCGTAGTGTGGCGTGGTATGGCATTGTGTGGCGTGGCGTGTGCGTGCACGCGCGCGCGCGCGCTTTTAACGATTTAACGACATTACTTAGCATTTATTTGTGAATCGCCCGCTATAGAATGTCGAACATTTGACAGTTTTGAATCGTAAGAAGGAAAACGCAACATCTGTTTTCATTTTCAGCAGTGCATCTTTCCCACAGAAAGGACAAGTTCATACCACGGTGGCTGTTATACGAGTCGTGATGCACTGGGTTGGACGGGAAATGCCATTTCAGACGCAATACATTTCAACGCAAATATCTTGGAAGGACTGCATTCTTATGCAACTATGGAACCATCCATTTAAAGCAATGGACGAGAAAAAAAATTGCATAGTCAAATATTTAAAAGTGCGTTCGACCACATAAGAATGGCAGTCCTCTTAATACTATTTGTGCTTACATATAGAGAACAAAATCAATTATACCCGACTTCCGGATTCGTTGTCATGGTTTCAGTTATACGTGAAGGAATATGTAATAGTTATAGCCACACTTTACGAGGTGTATCGGTGAATATTCTACAGTTTTGGTTGTGGGTTTTCGAGGCGATAACTGTAAGATATTCACCGATATACCGAGTAAGTGTGGGTTTAACTTACTTATACACCCACATGCACTTGAGTTATTAAATTAGACTATTACAAAACTGTAGGATATTCACCGATATACCGAGTAAGTGTAGATATAACGTACTTATACACTCACTTCCAGTCGAGTTATTAAATTAGACTATTACAAAACTGTAGGATGTTTACCGATATACCGAGTAAGTGTAGGTATAACGTACTTATACACCCACTCCCAGTCGAGTTATTAAATTAGACTATTACAAAACTGTAGGATATTCACCGATACACTGAGTAAGTGTGGGTTTAACTTACTTATACACCCATTCCTAGTCGAGTTATTAAATTACGTTATGACAAAACTGTAAGATATTCACCGATATACCGAGTAAGTGTAGGTATAACTTACTTATACCTCCACTTCCAATCGAGTTATTAAATTAGACTATTACAAAACTATAGGATATTCACCGATATACCGAGTAAGTATGGGTTTATCTTACTTATACGCACGTTTCCGGTCGAGTTATTAAAATAAACTATCATGAATCGCCTATAATATAAAACAAATAAGTTTAAACACAACAGTGCTGAAATTTGTGAACACAGACGCCCCCATTTCGAGCCACGGTTTTCAAACTACAATTTTGATGATATATACATGCACATGTGTTTCACGTGCACTGCTACACAGTATCATATATAAAGATACAGAAAATAATCCGTTATTTTTCGTAATTTGTGTAACTCAATAAAAAGGTTGACTAGATGTTTTAATCCACGTTTTACAAACCCGTTGGTTTAGCGCAGTTGGATAAAGAGCTGGTTAACTGTGTTGATGGAAGGTAGTTTAAGTCTTCACAAGGCACATTATTTTAGTTGTCATTGATTTCAATGTAGTTCTAGTATGTATTGTTACAATGGTGTTATAGTAATATAATGTTAAGTATGTAAATTGAATGTCTGTATGTAATAAGTAGTATGAAATACGTACTGTAGTGTAAGATATTCCTACACTTGTAACTGCGCAAAAGAAACCGTGACAGACGTGGCCGAATTATAACTTAAGTACGTATTTAATACTACTTATTACATACAGACATTAAATTTACATACCATTATATTAGGCGTACTATAACATCATTGTGACAATACAATACAAATAATTTAGGATAAATACTTAAACTACCTTACACGAACCAGCTCTTTATCCTACTGCTCTAAACATGCGAGTTGGTAAAATGTGGATTAAAACTTTTAGTCAATCATTTTTACAGGATAACACAAATTACGGAAAATAACGGAATTTAACGATTATTTTCCATATCTTTCTATATGATATGATACTGTCCATAGCACGTGCACGTGAAACATATGCGCATGTACATATCATCAAGATGTTATTATGAAAACCGGGGCGCGAAATGGGAGCGTCTTTGTTCACAATTTTCAGCACTGTTGTGTTTACAGAACTTATAATAGTTTACCATAAGTGTGCGTATAAGTAAATTATACCCACACTTACTCGGTGTGTCGGTGAATATCTTACAGTTTTGGTCGTGAGAACCTTATTGGTTTCGCCTCGGAAGCCCCAAGACCATAATTAGGATATTCACCGATACACTTTGTAAAGTGTGGCTATAACTATTATATAAACAAACGGAGAAAAAACATTTCAATTATAGCGAATAAGCCGAATTCAAATTTACAAATTGTAATACATGTTATCTTTAGATCGCTGTAATATATTCACTAAAAGTTTAATATGAATTAATAATGTTTAGTGGTACATGTTAAAAATAATATATAGTTATATCTATAGTTTACTTTCTTTTCCAGATATTAGAATATTCAAGAAAAGAAGAAAATGTCTGTAGCTGTGACAAACACCACTGCCAATAGCAACAGTTGCTGTGGGGACCCGCCATGGAACAACATGACAGACCCAGATACAGATGTATCCTATAGTTATAGCGTTGGCATAGCAATACTTGCCAATTTCCATCTGATCTCCATACCTCTAATAATAACTCTAGGAATTCTGGGAAATATGTTGTCTTTCTTCACGTTCATCAGCAAACCCCTGAGATGGACGTCATGTAGTCTCTATTTGGCGGCGAGGTCTATGTCTGACACAGGCTTCCTATTGGCGCTGTTTGTCACGTGGTTAGGTGATGCGATGCGGGTGTCTATCTACCATACAAATGTCGTCTGCCAATGTGTTCTGTTCTTGACGTACGTATGTGGCTTCCTGTCTGTATGGCTGGTAGTTCTAATAACTCTGGAGAACTATATACGAATTTGTCATCCTTTCACCGTATCCCGATTCTGCACTGTTCCCAAAGCCAAAGCTTTCATTGTCGGTTTCTCTGTTGGCGGTGCCATCTTGTTCCATTTTCCGTTATGGATCACAGGGCTGAATAACGTAAACGGTACGATGATCTGCAACTTTTTCCCACAATATATAGGCATCACCCGCACCCTTACTCATATCGATACAGTCATCAGTCTAGTTATACCATCTCTCATTATTCTAATTCTCATGACTCTGATAACCCATAGTCTCATCAAATCTCTGAAACGCCAGACCAGATTGCGGCAGACGCCCCACAAAGCAGCCAATGGGCGTGATGGTTCCAAGAAGTCCAAACAAGCTAGTTCTCCTCAAGCTAAAGTCACAAAGATGTTGTTTGCAGTATCGTTTATCTTTCTTTCGCTAACACTACCAAGTTACATCATTCGTCTGAGAATTTTACTTCTGACGTTCGAAAACCAGCAATCATCCACCCCCACTATAGACCAAATGATGCAGGTCATATTTCAGATTGTTTACTATTTGAGTTTTGCGGTCAACTTAATTGTGTACCTTGTTTGTGGGGACAACTTCAGAAAAGTGTTTGTTGATATGTATATTGCGTGTTTCCTACGAACTAGGAATTCACGACGAAAGAGTGAGGTTTCTCATACATCGTTCACAACTGTTCGAACGGAAATTCCTGACGCTGTACAAAATAAAGAAGAAGAGACATCGTTGGTTACTTAGTTTGCGCCGGAAAATAACGAACAATGTCGAATTTGATAGCATTGTTGCAAGTTCATATAATTATTAAAACAGTTAACTCGAGGTCTGGACAGTATTTCGATATCGATGGTGATTAAAACAAGTTAAATAGTTTGGTGTTGTTTAGGTTAGGTCGCCCTATGCGAGGCTCATAGTACAGTAACTGTATTACAATATTTGGTTTTGAATGTGATTTGACCACTATCATTTGTGCCATCAGCATCATTGGTCCATTGGACATCAGTCTCTCAAGATAAAGACTAAAAACATTACCAACGTCGGACATCCATTAGCCGATGATTAATAAATCAATGAGGCTTGCTTGTGCCGTTTAACAACCAAACCAACAGAAACACATTTTCACTATCCTGACTCGATAAACGATTAGATTTGTTGAACTGTCAGTACTAGGTTCAAACCTGACTAGACACATACACTTTTAATCGAGTTTTTTGCGCCAAAGCAGAGTAATTGCAATGTAACACTAGTGTCGTACATGTCATGTGTTGTGCTGTTCTCTATGTCGAGGATTGTATAGACGATGGGATAGAGTAAAAACTTGCGTGTCTAGAACAGCGTGATTGAATCTTAATATGATTTAAATATGAAAATAAATGGCAAGTACCCATGAAACAAAACAATTCGTTGCATAAGGCAGTGATGAACAATGATGAAGATTTAAGTATCATGGATTGGGAAATCATACACACAAATTAAAACCGGAAAAAATCTTCTCTTGAATATAACATATGTTCGACATATAATCCATTTGGAAAAGTATAACTGGTGTGATTATTTTTTTTTAAGTAAAAGAAGGAAAGAAGTTGAAGTAACGAAAAGTGCCGAACGAACATAATTAGTCGATCCTCCCATGCCACAGTAACAGCGTGGAACATTATACAATACTTATAACAGCGTGGAACATTATACAATACTTATGACAGCGTGGAACATTATACAATACAGTTCAGAAAGAAATAAGGCTTATATGAGTAGTTATGTCTTTAGTTATGTGAAATAACTTTTTATGAAGGAAAATTAAATCCCAAACGAACAGAAAAAGGCGAATGAATGGAAATTACCGAACGAACGGAAATTGCCAAATGAAAGGAAATTGCAGAGCGTGCTATGTGGTCATCTATTTCTAAATAACTGTGATTAGTTGTACAGAGAGATTCGAACTGATCAACCAGAAATAAAAATGTGAATGACATTGTTTTCCCTTAAAGCGTAATTCAAATTAAAGAAGTGTAAAGAAACAGTACCTTTTCCTTTATGAGGACATATCTGAATTGCACCCTAATCATTCCGTGATTGTGGTTTCAGCTGTGATGATACAGCTTGTTATTAAATGTCTTAGTTAGTGACTCTCGACTATAATAATACGTCATCGGCTTTTGGAGCAAAAACTGCGTTTGAATGCATACATTATGCGGTGTTCGCCATTGGTTGGTTGTACTTATTTTAGTGCTCATATCCAATTAAAATTCAAGCACGCTGTCCTGGGCATACACCTCAGCTTCCTGTACTGTCCAGGACGAAGATTAGTGTTAGTAAGAGACGAAACCTGCTGCATCCATACTAATTAGACTTCTATTAACGATATGGGTAAGGGACCTTATATGCACTCTCAAACAGACAGGATAGTACAAACAACAGCATTTGATAAATCATTTGTGGACAACTGGTCAGTGTAAACGATATACACCTACCCACTGAGCATTGAGGAGCACTCACTCTGGGTTGGAATCGGTACTGATGTTAACAATCCCAGTCCTTAATTGAAATCTGATCCAAGTATCTACCAGCTGAGAGTCGGATAGCATAAGAACTTCATTACTGGGGCCGGTATCGTGCTTCGACAGTTTTCTCAAATAAACATATTAATGATGACGTGTACCCTCTGCTAGTGAGAACTGGCCAGTGACCTACATCTAGACTAATATGGCATGCACTACTCTAGTTATGGGAAAGTGCATAAAAAAGCTTCCTTGCTGTTATAAAAAGTGTTCATACTGAAATTAACATGTACCCTGGAAAAGAATTGAGGCATTTGTGATTCCAGGACGGCGTGCTTGAACATTTAATATATAAAAACATAAAAAATAAGTTACATACTAACTAGTAACAATTCCCGTATTATGTATGTCGACAGAACACTTGACTCTTATCCAGTGGCTTACTGGTTCGAATCACAGTAGAGGAGACAGAGTTGTACGTTAACTTGATCCACCTCCCCACCCCAACGTCATCTCTAAAATGAAAGAGTGTGGATTGTTGAGTTGATAACATTGTTAAATGTTAGATGAAACACACCGATATCATAGTAGGTAGGGGATATTTGCCTTCAAAAAAAAAAAAAAGCATACTGTGTTTCCTATTACATGGTAAAAAAATAGGGTCGGTTGGTGTGTTGTTGTTTTTAAAATTAATGTTATGTGTTCAAAGTAGAATAATTAATGCTTTACTTTTCACTTATGGTCATGATTAGAATCCTCTAGTAATGGTGGTGACTTAATATATAATTACAACTGGCATTTCTTGACATTGATAGACAAGATAGCTAAAGGAAACGGTTACCATAAAAAAAAAACGGCCGAATATTACCGAAAGGTACGGAATAAACAACCGAAAATGACTGAAAGTATAACTTAAATCTTTATGTAAAACACGTTTTATGGTCGGCAGATTTTAAGTGGGGGTCGGTCGGGTTACCGGAAACACAGGTGTTTTTTTTTGGCCTAAGTAGCGAATGAAATGTTATACAAATCTCTGATTAAGTGAACCATTTTATGGCCAGCATCGACCTTTTCCCACTTTCAAACAAGTATGGGACATCATTAGGAAATGTTAACAGTGATCAAGACATTTTGCAGATTGATGCGCTGCGCTACTGCAATAGGAGATGGTAATCCAGATTGTTATAGAATGTCTGTCACAAATTCTCAATACATGTTTAGAGGGTTATGTAGCAACGACTCGTCATGTCAGTGGAGAGAATTTTTATTCCTATGCTGGAAGTGAAAGGTAAAACAAATAATAATAATAACAAGCTCTGAACAGCAGTGATTTTACCCATTATTAATTAATGCAATGATCACAAACTTGAATTTCACAATTTCTCCTAAACATTTCATGGCAATATTGTGCTACTGCTTTTTGCTTTGCCACTCACTATTATTATTATATTATTATTTGATTATGTTTTCGGGAAATCTCGGCCACGTAAAAATATTCTTACGTTCAATCGGTCATGTCCGTCTGTACAATCGGAATAACTACATGTAGTCACATTCCGCTATCCTAGCTTTCGCGGAAAAATTTGTTTTTAAAGTGCAATTTAAGTAAGGTTTTTTAAAACAAAATATGGCCGTGGACCATACAAAAGTTGTACGGGCGAGTCAAAATGTTGCTGTGAGTTGCTTGAGTGCATACCGTGTATCACAATATATATTCAAAGGGATGGAGTGATGTGTAGATCAGACGCGATGGGTCGTTGGATCGATCCGTTTCAGCGGAACCATTTGAGCTATTTCTCGTTCAAGTCAGTGAATATAATCTTATCTCCATACTGGAAGTGAAAGGTAAAATACAGTAACAATAATAATAATAACAATAATCTGTACAGTAACTGACTGAATTTGAACCAGTGATCTTCTGGTTAAAATATCAGTCGTACAGAGGCTGTAAGAGGGTTTCTTTGTAATTTCGTGTCACGTGATTTCTGTCGAACCAGTAAGATGAAATCTTACAGAAATGGGTACAACAGTATAATACAATGTACTATTAAAATTTAATGTTATTTTAAAAAAAATATATATTTAGTTTAAAGCTTGTAAAGCGTCTTATATATAAATATATATGTCAGGTCCGTGCCTATAGAAACCATTATTTCAACTATTTCTAAATTATCATCTTTTCACTGAACAATTTTGAAATTTTAACCAGCCAATAAATTTGTTTCCATATGTCAGAAAAGCAGTAACAGTTTTTATTCTTAAAATAGTGAAAAGATAATAATTTCTATTTTATAATACTCTCACCTATAGCTATGACGCTATATATATGTTTATTTGTTAATCACATGAATTTGCGCAATGCACAATTTCATTGTGTTTTCCAGTAATTGTAGAAACATATTTGAGAAATTGCTTTCTTGAATTCTTTAGTCAATGGAATCAATACAAAACATAATTGTATTAATGAAAATTATCTCGCCTCCATGTAAAATTCTTTAATCCCATTGGTTGTTTGCCGGTTGACAAATAACCTTATCTCCCTGTAGG
>JAULBS010082118.1:0-18928 GCA_032355785.1 Symmetromphalus regularis | reverse complement strand
AATAACTCCCACACAGAAACGAAAGTTACTGGCTGTTACCATGGTAACAGAGTTGTTAATGAGAAAAAAATACAGTAAGTGGATTGAGTATGTATATGTATTACAAGCATGAGAATATGGGGCATGTGTACAGTGACATTTTGTTATGTAACATCGTTTAGAAATTACAAGATGTTGCCATGGTAACAGTACGTTTGATTGAAACAAATTAAGTAACCGAGTTGTATATATTGCAGGCAGTAATATGAGGCATGCATAAGTGGCATTCCATTAAAAAAATATTTGAGAATCTGCAGCTGTTTCCATGGCAACCTTTTATATATATATGCAGTGTAGAGAATAGGCATTGAGTGAATTAGTAAATTGTGTAATGAGGTATATTTACTGTGTTTTCCATCAAAAACGGTTATTTGAAATTGACAGCTGTTCAATGGCAACCTTGATAAAAATAAATATATTTAAAAAATGCAGTGTAGGGAATAAGACATTGAATGTATTACTATATTGTGTAATATGAGGTGTATTTTCAGTATTTAGGTCCTATAAAAACAGTTATTTGGAAACGGTTGCCATGGCAACCTGTTTAAAATATATATTTAAAACATGCAGTGTAGGGAATAGACATTGAATGTATTACTAAATTGTGTAATGTGAGGTTATTTTCAGTATTTTTGTCCATCAAAAACGGTTATTTCAAAATTGACTGCAGTTGCCATGGTAACAATTTTTTTTGTTTTTTTTTAAATGTTGTGTGGGAAAAGGCTATAAGTTAAATATATTTCAACCAAATGTAATTTGAAGAAAGGATTTTAATAACATGTTTCATTAGAAACAAATATTTTAGAATTGACAGTTGTTGCCATGGTAACAGAATTGTTTGTTTTTATTAAAAAATGTTATGAGGGGATATTACAACCAATATTTTGCAAGCATGTGTAATATGATAAATAAATAGGTAAAAATGTAGAAAATATTGGTATTTTACGACTTCAGTAAAAATATAAAAAACATTTGTTGTACTGACTCTATTTGATACTTTTTACAGAAATTTGAAATGGGTTTGAACCAAAACCCAATCACTTTTGTTATCAAGCATGGTAGTCTGTATATTTAATCAATGTAAACAATGATTTGGTATCAAATAAATTATTTCACAGTGATATTTCATTTAAAAATAAATGGCATGCTAATATTTCTTGATTCAGTGTTGTTGCCATGGCAACAGAAATAAAGAATTTATTAGAAAATATCACCATAAAGAAGGTAAATCATTGTTGTATATGTGTGTGAAATTTAGTGTAAAATGGTCATCAAATTGCAGAGTTAACAACACAAATGTAAGTCACATCAAAATTATGATATTTTTGCAAAAAAAATGCAGCACTATAAGGGTTAAATTAACAAAGCATTTAATTAACTTACTATAGTTTTTGGTCGGACATGGTTTATTAACTGTAGTATAGTTTAAACTTCTATGTACCAGGTGAATTATGAGAAAAGTTTTTCAAATTTTTTAAAATATTTTTTTGCATATTGTAGTTTAATAATCTATGTATTCTTATATATTTTTATGGAAGTGTAGGCACATATTTATCAACATAGTCTGATGACCCATTTAGAGGTTACAAAAAGAAAGACCTAGAAATTATAGGTCACAACACATTTATTATTTAAAATTGTCATAATTTTTATTGTTGAATACTGTAAGAAATAGCAATAAACTTTTTATCTTTGTTGTTCATTTATATCATTCATATGTATTGATACTTCACGATGTTAAAATTAAAAGGGTCTTTCGTAATACGTTTTAAGTATAAAATAGAATCTTGTAATTTTAGGGTTGTGACTTGTATCTGTATCTAAATTTTTATATTTGACTAAAACCCCACAAATAACTGGCGTTCAAGAATTTTGTCGAGAGACAATTGTTTTTGTTCCCAACTTTACCAATTATATGGTAACCACTTGGTAAACTGAACAATAATTGTTAACTATTTCTAACCCTTTTTATGTTAGTATAAAGAAATTAATATACATGTATCTGCATTTGCTCAATTTGTTTTTTCTTCAAAAATGTAACATAACTTTAAACACTTTTCTTTATCTTGTCAGTTCAAATTCAGTAAAAAAATAAAACAAACAAGTAGGAATCAGGAAAAATTGATTGAAATTGCAACAGTTAATATTGTTTGTTAAAACCTATAATTTACATGTACAGATAGATACAACTTAAACTCGTTACATTTTATTTATCTTTTTGCACATGAATCATTATCTTACATATTAACAAAAGTTTATTTTCTGCAGTATCTAAGGGGCTATTATTTACAATCAAATAACAGTATTTTGATGCAAATATTCATTCTTTTATTTATAATGAAAACATATCAACATCAAGTAATTCATCTTGGAGGCTGACATTCTATTATAAGACTTGTGTGTACCGATACATAATTATAGTACACGTATATGCACAGTTTGTTAATAGGTTTATGTTCACAAATCCAAGAACCTAAAAAATAATTAATACTTGTACCTCTACATATAACATTCACTTAAAACACAAAACAAATTAAAATTCTATTGCTGACTGAGGTTTTATTTAAATTTAAAAAATGAATTAAGATCCCTCAAAAACATTGCATACATTTACTTTCAGTAGATCAATTTTTAACCCATTTCTGACCATTATTTAAGAGTTTACCAACAACAAAAATTTAAATAGCGATTTTAAAAGACTGGATAAGTGTAACTTCCTTCCCAAGATTTTATTGAAAAGATAAAAGAAAATATAAATCATTTAGTATAAAGGGTTTATTTACTTATCACAAATCAGCAAAGAGAAGTTTTAGTTAGAGGTTTTAATTTTTATTTTTCAATCAGTCAATAATGATCATATTGATCACTGGTATCTTGAAAGACAGTTCATACTACTTCAGAATTAATTGCTAGTTTGCCAGTCATTTTGATTGACATGACATTGTGTTTTAATGTTTGCAAAATGTTATAAAATTTTTATTTGTTTTACATTAAAATGTATATGTCCATACATTTATAATTTTGTTACTAATCTTCTCATCTAGAGACCTCCATAATCCCATCTTCACAACCAACTCACCCAGGATATTATTCTTTGTTATATAATATGATGTATTAAATATTTGAATACGGAATAGTTACCATAGCTTGTAAATATGCTGTGTTCATGATGGATATAATTTACTATACTGTGTGTCTTTGTTTGTCTTGAACATTAAAAATAGTTATGATGACGGCCATCACATCTCTAAAGGATGGCTATTTAAAACCACTATACAAAACTGTTTTCTAATAATAAACAGAACGTTTTGTCCATACATTTAAAAAAAAAGATTGTGCCAATGTTAATTCCTGCATCATTTATCAACATTAAAACCATAACATTTTGGTCACTTGTATAATAAATATGGTTTGAACTAAACATTTGTACTATTTACCATTATGGTAATTCAAATTTTGCTTAATGTTTGCATGATTGATAAGTTATTTTTTATAGTGATTATTGAATTTATTGTTCATATAACATATCCTTTGAAGTTTTGTATGTAATCATAAGCATGTTCAATAATGTTTTATTAGTGCTGACCAAGCTGTTGGTTTACTTCATAATGTGTGTATTGAAGGTTGTTTCTTGGTTTAAAAAAAAAAAATTCTTTATCTGTGATAATTAACTGTGTTTGCACACATTTGATTCTTAAAGTTTTTCAGCTCTTGTGTTTTGTAAAATAAATATTCCTTAATGCTCTTTAATTTATTTTACTGGAGTACAGACGTATTACTTATTTTAAAAAAAATGAAAATGTCTTATTTATATTCCTTTCTGATTGTCTACAGAGAAATGATTTTCAAGTTAAATTACCTGGTAACGTAAGAATTTTTTTTAAATATGTTTTATATAATTTTTTATTTTTATTTTGCTATAATGGTATTAAATCAAAATTGGGAATACAGTAATATAGTAATAAAAATAAGTACTTTATGTATTTTTTCCACATTCAGAACAATTTAATTATATATTCTGGAATTTCAAGACAAATTATGTTTGTCCCAGAAGAAAAGTTATAACCATATTGTAAACATAAATTATATTATATTTATGTTCACATTTGCTCTATGGCAAAGTACATGCTTACAATGCATTACAATTGTAGTTGATAATCAAAATTATTTTTTATAAATATCACTCATTTCTATTTCACTTTTGTATGGTAATACATTTTGTCTGTAATCCAACAAACTAAATTAAAACAGCTTAACAAGAAAGTAATATATTTAAAACCAATTTCATTGATTGCAATAAAAATATTTTTCAATCATGTGTTGTTTAATCAAATTTATTTTTTATAAAACTGCCATGATTATTTAATACGTGACTAGTGCCAAGTCAAACAGGACATTGTAACAAATGGTCTACAGGTGGACCCACTGCCACCATATAGGCTGCTCTTTTTCTATTGGCAACAAAGGTTCTTGTATAAATTTTCTATCAGATAGTATTGGAAAAAAAACAAAACCTGCTGCCACCATCATGCTAATACTTTATTGATAAGCAGCAAGGGATCTTTTATATGCTCTATCCCACAGACAGGATGGCACATACCATGGCATTTAATAAACCAATTGTCAACCACTGGTCGGTGTAGCCTTGCGGAGCCATCTGGGCTAGAGCCGATACTGAGATTAAAAGTCCCATTATATAATGAATGAAAATGTCTTTTTCTTTATATATAAAAAGTAGGCCTATACGGTTATGCCTAAATACATATAAGTACATCTGTATATCTCCTGCCCAAACTATTCTGCATGGGCGTTAGAGCCGAGGGTGCTGGCTAATTCCCATAAATATGTTCTTATTGTTATATTATTCACCAGCAAATTCTAATGTTCAGAATCAGGAGCAGCCCCCCCGACCTCAAATATGAATTCAGTTCTAATGCCCATGTTCTGTAGTGATCTTATTTCACACCAGTTGAAAAGTGTTTTCATAAAACGTTTAAGCCAACAATTTGGATAAATGGAGAAAACTACATAAATTAAGATGTTACATTTACTACTACATATTGATGCTCTTAAAAAATACCCACCCTGCTTTCTCGTTCTCTACTGCCAATAAAGCTTGTCTGTCCCACGGCACTAACTAATGACTACCAGTAGTAGGGGTACAAAGTAGATGATGGCAAGTGCCTCTTAACAATGCCAGAAGTGACCACTGAAGTGGCCAAACTAAGCCCACAGCAAAAATTGCTGGAGAATGGTTGGTGTGTGGCACAGATGTCCACAAGAGACCAGCACCTGTCGTGGTTGGAGAGCCAAGGGCTGGGATGTGGAGTTGGATGGCAAGATGTTGACAAATGGGGGTGCTGTCAGAAAGGGATAAAAGGAGGAAAAGGAAATGGGGTACTGGTAAAAAAATAAACAATTTGGATAAATGGAGAAAACTACATAAATTAGATATTACATTTACTACTACATATTGATGCACTCTTACCTCCTGTACAACATCATTACATTAAACAACTTTATTTTTATCTATGGTCTTTATAATCCTATGCACTTAGAATTCTGAAACATGTTTTTTTTCTCAAAATGACATCACTTGTAATTTAGCGAGTTGTGAAAATACTTTACTTTTCCATTAAACGCTGTCAATTATATACTCAACCAAAAACAAAGTATGCATGTGTTAATACTTGTTTATTTCATAAACCAGACAACATTCGTGGCAGAAATTCTATAATTAGATAACCATACCATTTAGGTGTGTGTGTGCACTTTCACAAGTTTGCTGACAATGGACCATTACTATTAACACCACATAAAATAAAAATAATTCAACATGCATACTTTCTTTTTTGGTTTAGTGTATATGCATTTCAGTCTTTGGGGGATTCAAGGAGAGATGAAGTAATTTTGTCATGTTTTGAGATGGTCCACTTGGGGATCAATCAAATGATTCACTGCATCAAAACCACGAACTAGGTATATCCTATGATCTCTCATCCCACTTCTCTTGAATAACAACAAGAATCAATCACAAGAACACATAAAGGTATCACACTGCATTTATTGACACAGACGTATATATTGTTCAGTGATATGACTTGACAATGTGGATATATTTTTAATATGCTGAAGCACCACCATGATTTATAATTGTAAACATACAGAGGACCGTGTTGAAAGACTTATAGGAAAACATTTATCAAGTTGTGTTCAAAAATCTCGACTTTTACATCATGATCAGTAGCAAATGTCAGTAATAACACAAAACTTTTGTAATCATCTAGCAATAGAACAGGTCAGTGTTAAACACTGACATGAACAGTCATCTGTCACAAAGAAGACTGTTTAATGATGTCCTGGCACATTGGATAATAGGCTAAGTGGGGTGGGGAGGCTATGGCCCCCCACTTCTTAGGGGACAATTAATAAAAAAAATTGTCAAAGGATTTTTTTTGGCTGAATAAAACTATTATCAAACTCTGTTACAAAATAAAGTGGCAGAAATCTGGAGAGTTTTCGGATTATAGGGGGTCTCGAGTCAAGACTTAACATGTTTGCTGTCTGTTTGCTGGCCCCCTACTTTCAAATATACTCTGCGAGCTCTGTGGATAGATAATCAATGACTATTAGTTGTCAAATGTATAGTTATTTGTGAAACACAGTTTACAGAGACCTGCTACCACCATATTGGCTACTCTTTTTGTTAACAGCAAGTGATCTTTTATATCCACCTTGAGATACAGAAATTGCTCAATGGGGCCACTGCAGTAGTCAATCAAAGCATCTCATATAGATGCTCTATTTCTGAGCTATATCCTACTCACCCACAGATGCTAAAATAGCAACTATCTGAATTTGTAATGGAAATACCTTGTGCCTGTCTACAGGAAGTTTGTGATAAAATGGCTATTCAGGAACATTTGTAAAATAAAGTCATTGTACTGAAATGTTTCTGGAACACAAACCACACATTTTTCAACGTTCATCATCATCATCCATAGTTTGTAACACAAACGAGAGATGCTCGTTTATTATGCTGTTCAAATCTTTAGATATAAACATCAAAACTCGAAAGTTCTCTTTGTCGGAAATGACACCTGATGGCATGGCCATGAAATCAGAAAGAGTCTTATGTACATGACTGATTTTCTGGAAGACTGATTTATTCAGTGGCATTGGAAGAACTTTGCAGAGTTCTGTGAAACTTGACAACCAATTGAAATACTCCTGACTATTAAAATCAGGATTTGCAACATAGTCGATATTCTGTGATTCAAGTGACCCATCCAAGTTAAAATGTTCTGGTATATCAGAATGACTTTCACCTTCAGTGTTTCCCGTTATTGGTTCAGTTTCACATGCTACTGCATTGTGAGATTTTGAACTTCCTTGTGAGCTCTCTGATTTGTACTGTTCTGACCCATCTTCTGATTGTCTTTCTGCTTTACTGCATTCTTCAATCATTGGTTCAGTTTTAATTTTACCTACAAGATGGTGTACATCAGTTTGACCTTCATAACCGTGTCGAGTCTCACTCTCATCTGACTGATTTGTCTGTGATGAATCTGGTTCAGAATGATAATGAACTTCAAACACCTGCTGATCCTCAGAATCATCTGCAAGTTCCTGAATAAGTTCATATGCCTCGAGAGGAATCGAACCAGAACCATCACCAGCTCCTGTGATTGCGATAACCGTCTTTTCAACCCCTATATCAGTTTCAGCAACTGCCTCTTCCTCCACTTCACCTTGTTCCTCACCAAGGGTTATCTGAAGATCGGAATCACTCACTTCCAGGAGAGCGTGTTTGTGGCCTCGATCATCTTCATGTGGACTTGTCAAAGTTGGTGCAATCTCCACTTGCTGTACCACGATGCTGGGATCACCGGTGTTCATCTTCTTTATCAGATCTAGAATTTTCTTCTGGTTTTCAAGTGACATCCAGTCAACACTCCCATTTTCATGTCCACTTAGTTCAATCTGTCTATAGGTATTGCCATGCTTTACTATACGGATCTCTCCTTTTGAGTATGTGTGCTTCCGGCCAAGATGAACTCGCAGTTGTCCTGCACGTTTGAACGTTTCCTCACATAGAGAACAGGTGTAAGGCTTGTTTCCTAAATGTTCCTTAACATGGCGTCTGCGACTAGAAGCATCACTAAACCTAGCAGTACATACATCACAACCATATGGTTTCTGACCTGTTGAAGAGAATGATATTAATAGTTACTGCATTTAGAAAGCACCATAATTAAATATATCATACAAATCCTGATAGAAAAATAAAATAATATTACCCGTCAACCCACCAAATATTAATTTCTCAAGAAACAGATTCTAAAAATAACATTAAGCTTCTAGATAAATTACATGCATTATACTCAAATTTAATGACATCATCTTATTATTTGTAATCAACACTGAAAACTATCTGCAATTTCAACAATACAAATCAAACAAAATAATTATCCATACACTTATATAAAGGGTGTAATGATAGAAAAGAATAAAGTATCTTCTGACAAGGAGACAATAATTTATTGGGGGGATTTTGACTAAACAACTAGTTGAAAATAATATGACCAATGTAGTGATAGTAAGATAGCCTACTATTAGTGAATATCTACCTAAACTTGAAAACAATATCAAACTGTTAAAACTTGTCAAGTGGTTATTACATATCTAATATACTTAACAAAATATATTAAGGACCAGTAGATATGTTTTTGATTTTTCAAATCATACTCTAAAGTTGTTCACATATGCATGACAAATCAACTACATGCATGATATTTTTTTTTGTATCCTTGTTAAAAGTTTACTCAAACAATGTTAAGAAGCCATCTGTGATCAAAACTTATTGAAATAATACAACACTCAAAAACATTTACTAAAATGTCTACAATAACTGGACTTAACTTAATTTAAATTTGTGGGGTTTTTTTGTTTTTGCTTTAACGACACCACTAGAACACTGGATGTCGAATATTTGGTAATTTTGACATGTAGACTAATTTTACAGAGTTTATCAAAAGAAACTGAATACTGACCTGTATGAATAATTTTGTGTCTCGCCAAATCCGACTGATGTGCAAAAGCCTTGTCACATTGGGGACAGACATACGGCTTCTCTCCTACAAGATATAACACATACACTTTGTATATGACATCACTATAAACACAAACACCTACCACCACTAAGCACAGACATGACACATAAAATTTATTAAGATCAGTCATTCTCAAAGTTGGCAGGGTGAAATGCACATAATTTTTTATATATATGTGTTTACAGTGTTTAGATTAGTTGTTTTGAATTTGCAGTATACCTATTACCAAGAAAGAGGTGTGTCTTCGTATCTGTGTGTGTGGAAAGGTGTGTTAGGTATGTGGCCTGGGAGCCAAGGGAGTGGCAGCCCAAAAAAGTTTGGGAACCACCGATTTACATAAATGCTTTATGATCACAGATAACAAAGATGATGGTGGGCACGAAGTTTTTTTTTTCTAACTGGCTAAGTATACTTTTCCCTATAGTCAAGTTCATAGATGAGGGTGTCAGTGTTCACAGATGCAACTGTTATCTGACAAACCTGATTGTATTTTTATGTAACATCTGAGGTATGATGAGGGTGTCACTGTTTATAGATAAAGATGTGACTATCACATAACATACCTGTGTAGTTTCATGTGGGATATGATAAGTGTGTCAGAGACTTGAGGGTCAGTATAATGAGTGTGATTGTCATCTGAAATACCTGTGTGTACATTTATGCGAGATCTGAGATATGACATGGGTGTCATTGTTCATATATGGGGGTGGTGTTCAGAGATGAAGGTGTTAAGTGTTCACAGATACGATTGTCACATCTGGGTGTACTTTTATGTGGGTTCCGAGGTAGGATGAGAGTGTCATTTTCAAAGATGTATTAGTGTTCCAAGTTAAGTGTGTTGGTGTTCCTAATTAAGTATGTCGGTGTTCCTAGATAAGTGTGTCAGTGTTCCTAGATAAGCGTGTCGGTGTTCCTAGATAAGTATGTCAGTGGTCCTAGATACATGTATAAGCGTTCATAGATGAGGATGTAAATTTTCATAAATAAGGGTGTCGGTGTTCACAGAATTGACTCTCACTTGACATACCTGTGTGTACTTTCATGTGGGATCTCAGGTATGTTTTCTGAGAGAACCGACGATGACACAGCTCACATTCAAAAGGCATTTCCTGTGTGTGTGTCACTTGGTGGCGTCTCAGACAGCTAACTTGCCGGAAGCGACGTTGGCATACATCACAATGTAGTGGCTTTTCATCAGAATGACGAGTCATGTGTTCCTGGCGTGCAAGACTGCTGGAAAATTTACTACCACAAACTGAACATTCATATGGTTTGATACCTATAAAATAATAGATACGGTATTGTTAAATATGTGATGGTGTTATAAATATGCTTTCCTGTTATTAATAATAAAAAATGTTTTTATATATATATTTAAATATATCATTTCATTATGCTTAAATACTGGATAACTTCAGGGGTCGAATTTCACCATAGCATTGGGTTATTAGCTGTGCCGCCCTGTCCCTTTGCTGCAATGCCCTTTCAATTTCACTTCTGACAAAGGCAAATATTGCTGTGCCCTTTTTCCCCTGATAGCCTTTTTCCCTGATTGCCCTTTAGGAAACTCATATTTACCATTGAGCCCTTGAGGTTTCCTCAAAATTGCCTTGGTGCCCTCTTCATTCCTAGGAATCCAAGCCAATAATCACCATGTCCCCCTAATTTTTTAAAAATCTTATTTTAATTTGTATTTATTAGTGAAGAGTGTGGTCAAAACCATGGGCGTAAATCCCGGGGGGGGGGAGGGGGGACACATCCCCCCATTTTTTGGACGGGGGGGACGCCTATATAATTATTCCCCCACTTTTTGCTTAGAAAAACTGAAGATTTCAGTAAAATTAAAATGCTTAAATAATAATTTTTACCTGTATTTTTCTTTATTGTATCAATGTAACACTTTAAACCATGTCGTCTTAGCGCAAATATACCGAAGTACACAAGTGATTTACAATGGTGGGGGGATGGGGGAGGGCTGCGGGGTGATCCGTCCCCCCCACTTTTTGGACAAGGGTGTATTCCGTCCCCCCCACTTTTAGGAACGGATTTTCGCCCTTGGTATTATATAACATTTGGCTTGACAAACAACCACAGCAAAAACCATATATCAGACCCGGGGCATTTGCTGCCCCCCTCCACTCCCCAATAATCTGGTGACACCCTTTTTTTGTTACAATGTTTTAATTTATTACGTTGTAAGCACCCTTCAAATGGCACTCCTATTTAGTCTTGTCCCCATAATATTTAAACGGCTGTGCCGATCTTGTGTTTATAATGTTATTATTTCAGAAGCTCGAATCTTTATAATACACAAAAGAGATAAAAACAAATTTGCTTAAAACTGGCATCAAATTTTATTTCCACCAAATAAATTAAAGTACAGATTAAAATACAAAATTTAACAAAAATCACAACAAAAATACACAAAATATAACATTACTAATAGCCCAAGGCGGTTTATTTTTATGACTTGGTTTACAGATCTGTGTGAAATAAAAATATAATTTTACTTTTGTACATTACATAAGCAAAAATCTGCACAATAAAACAAACTATATAATTACATAAAGCACCTGGTTATATAATAAATGGATAACTTATTTTTTTCCACCTTCCAACCATTACTTTGAAAACCACAACCAAAATAATGATGTGTTATTTTTATTTAGAGTGACTGAGCAGCGTTTTAGAGACAAAAAGTCAGTAAATCAAGTAATAAATAAAAAAGGCCTAAGTAAAATAAAAAATAATAATAAAGGAACTGTCACCTGTTTTGAACATCAAATAAAGCATAAACAAAGTATGAAATGCCATGATTATGCAAATCAAAACCGTGCACTATTTGTGGATGAAAAAAGCCTGGAATTCAGTGCCCAATCATGGTAATTGTGAGGTACAAACTGGTCATTTATATTTGATAGTTACAAATTAAATTTTGTCAGTCATTTTGTCAATTACTCATGTTTTAACTTTTAACGAAAAACCAACAGTTCTATGTAAAATTGACTCTAGGGAGCTTTGTATATTGATTAAATTGGGCAATATAAAATAGTAAAAAATTATATAAAGTACTATGTAACCTAAGCTGTATATATTTATTAAACTGTATGTACTTAATTTTTTGACACGAAAACTTTAATGTCTGACAGATATTAATCAATGATGAATATTCTGACAGACAGAGCAAAAATAATTACTTCCTGTCCTGTAGTGTATAAATAACGGTAGTGACTGGTTTGTTTTCTATAAATGAAGATTTATGAAGATAAAACGTGATAATTCCATTTTTGACATTTTCAGAAAAATGTGATGTTTGTGCATGACACTTATCTCGTATTGGAACAAAAGCATATTTTCTGCTATGCTCATACATGGCAGATGTCACATTGTGCAAACAATTACAGTGTGAACTTGGAGAAATGATGCAAGCCTTTCCTTTGGTGGTGATTTTTTATTTTTTTTAATTTGGCACTTATCGCGTTTTGCGATGAAACTTCAAATGTAGAGTTCCGCATTATTACATTGAGCACAGGACAAACACATTATAAAGTAATTAAAATATTCCCAATCAACTGAAAACTTTGGTAATGCTTCTTGAATTAGTTGAAATGTATCACAAGATGGATCTAGACTAGATGAATCAATGATATTTATGATATGGAAATCCATATCCAATAGTTGAGGACTGTCCAAACTTTGTTTTACTGTTGAGGAATGGTTTGTCTGTGAAAATCATTTTACAAATTTCTCCTTCATTGCAATTCATTCCCTCAAGTTCTAAGACAACTAGGATGTTTTTGTTTGGAGGTTTCTTCAGAAGAGGCTTCGGAACAACCAGTGTCACTTGAGGACCCTCTCCAGGCCAGTAGCGCCCGATGTTAAACCCATTCACAATAGCTTGACCCTGAAATATTAATAACAATATACCAGTATGTGTAATAAATGTAACAACAGTGTCAGATAATTATGCTCTTTGGAAACCAGAAAAAAGATAAACAGTTGTTAATTCTAATCACTAATTAATTTGCCTAAATTGTAAATTAATTAAAATAACTGAAGAAAATAAAAGAATTTTTTTTATACTCTTTCTGGCAAAATGGATTTTGGTAATATTAGTAATTTTTGGGTTTTATTAATATCAAAGGGAATAACTCAAAAAGATATTTAGTCTAAGATTTCACAAACAATCCTAAAGTGGATCTTTATATAGTGAAACATACAAACATAGATACATTCTGCCACTACTTTGACTGCTGTCAATCAAAATGTATTTTCTTTCTCAAAGGATATGTATGTTAAATCATCATAATCAGTGACTTTGATGTTTAAAACTTGAGTTACTGAGATAAACACAACTATCTCCTGGCAGACCTGTCATTACTAAAGGCAGATCCAGAATGGTAGGGGATGGTCTGGGGGGCCTGGATCCCCACTCTACCTGTTAGTTTATTTTCTTCCTGTTGTAATTAGATCTAAACTTACTATTGACTCCGACCCACCACTTTCAATATTACATTTCTTAACACTATCTTTCCACCCTCACTTTAAAATTTACTATTGACCCCCACTCACCACTTTCAATATTACATTTCTTAACACTATCTTTCCACCCTCACTTTAAAATTTACTATTGATCCCCACTCACCACTTTCAATATTACATTTCTTAACACTATCTTTCCACCTTCACTTTAAAATTTACTACTGACCCTCACCCACCACTTTCAATATTACATTTCTTAACACTATCTTTCCAACCTCACTTTAAAATATCTGGATCTGCTTCTGTGACATAAAAGGAACTTTCTTAACCCATGGCAAACATACACCCTCACTTTAAAATATCTGGATCTGCTTCTGACTGTGACATAAAGGGAAGCTTTCTTAACCCATGGGAAACATACACACAGCCTGGATTAACCATTAAGCATAATAAGGATTTGCTTAGGGTGCCAAGGATAAAAGCGGGCACCACAGAAAGTGAAAAAACGGCACCACCACCACAAAATTTACCATGGCTAAAAAATGGGCTGTGAAAATGGGCACCGCCATAACAAAAGATAGTTCAACTTCAGATGAACTAGGTAAGTGACATAAACAGAGGATGAAAACAGACGAGGCAAACATGAAGAGGGACCCATTGTAAAGTAGATTCATATAGTTTTATAAGCATGGTCAGGAAAAAACAGATGAGGAAATTCCCTTGTGTGCCTCAATGCTGGCTATGGCACTGTCTGACCCCACAATAAAGGCCATACATGGAAATGGAAGGGCTGGGACACCAAGGTTAGACTATCCTTAAGGCATCCGTCAAGATTTAATCTGGCCCTGAATACACACCACATTTTTATGAAGTCCATCCTTAGAAACTGAGTTGTATTGTGTTAAAATCAAAGTATGAGTATTCGTAGACAAATGATGCAAGAAGTATAACAATGTGATACTATTTTATTAATACTGACCTTGACCCATAGACTAGGATCTAGAAATGTGTCCATTGGTTGATCAGTGGTGTCGGGAATGGGTATCTTGCCAAAATAGATAGAAGGGGTTCTCAGATTGTTAAAAACCCTAGGCAGTAATCTGAAACATTAGGAAAAACTATAATTAATAACATCAGATAGAAACAGAGCTATCAGACTCCCAGTGGTTTGGATCTATACTCAACCAAAAAATAAAGTATGCATGTAATCAATAGTCATTCATTTCATAAACCAGATGACATTCATGGCAGAAATTCTGGAATTAGAATTCCAAAACCATTTAGGAGTTGTGTGTGTGTTTATGTGCAGTAATATCACAAGTTGTACACTTGTTTGCTGCCAATGGACCATTACTTTGACCACCCCATGAAACAAATATATTTTTGGTTGAGTATACATGCAGCATCAGATCATAAAGTTTCAGAAATTAAACAAAGGTTGGATTAATAGAATCTATCACTGTTGTGAGGTATAGACAAGACAATTCCAACCCAAGGGAGAAAATGTGCTTGTGAAGGCCGAGGTTTACCAAGGCCCTTACAAAAGCAGTTTCTCCCATGGGTTGGAATTGCCCTGTCTATACCTCACAAACGGTGATTGATTCTTTTTCTTGCCCACTTAATTGAAAAAGCAAATCTTTTAAAAACTAAAACAATTAAATGTATTTCCTCCAACATGACATTACGTTATACGTTACCTTGTTTTAGTGACGTCATTTGCACTTTTACAAATTATAATGACGTCATATTTACTGTCTGCATTTCATTTAACATATTTTTTTATTTGTACAATATTAATTAAAATTAATATATGTTATTATTACTTTACATTTTTAACAAAAAAAAAAAATTTCAATCTTTGAATATATTTACAGCCAAAAAAAACCAGAACTATGTCTCCTAATAAGTAGTTCCGATATTAGTTCGGCTGAAAGGCGTATGTAGAAATCGTCTAACCCACGGGTCGGACAGATTTATCTAGCCCTAGGGTCGGACAGATTTTTCTAGCACCGTGCAAAAGCTGGATAACCCTGTCCAGTGGGCAAGAATATTGCCCTCACCCTCAACATGTTTTTTTCTGGATCCGCCACTGATCAATAATTATTTGTATTTTGAAAAAAGACCATCCACCTGTGTTAACATTGTCAGTGTGTATTGACAGTGCGTCTTATTTTGGTCGTCCACACATTAGGGCTGTTCCAGTTAAATTTATACTGTGGAATTGAGTGCAGAACGCCATTAATTATTTAGTGTACAATCCCCCTCCCCCTCCAACTTTTATAAAATATGCCCATGACCCCCTACCAGGGTTAATATACACATGGATTTGATACCAAAATGACCACTATCGCATAATTTATTAATTGCCGGTGGTCACAGACCCAGTACCAAGTTAATTATAATTTATAATTTCTTTCACTAACTCACCAGCCACACAAATTGACCTTGTTTTTACCAAGGACCAACGATAACAAAAATACATGTGCGTTCTGCCCTACCTCCCCTACCCCGATGTAATTTCAACTGGAAACGCCCTTAAGCTGGTTAAAGATGGATATTTGGTAATGAGGATGTGGTGGAATCATTTTGATATAGACAGGACAACATATACCAGTTGTGGACCACTGGTCGGTGTAAGTGGCTTATACCTACCTACTGATCCTTTGTGGAGGACTCACTCTGGGTTGGAGCCGGTATCGAGATTAAAAATCCCATGCCTCGACTGAGATTTGATCTATGTACCTACCCGTCGTGAACGACAGTTTAACCACTGTGCCACCGAGGCCAGTCACATCATCTGAAGACTACTTATCAGAATTACCAAACCTTCCACATACAATAGCAGATGGTCAATAAATTAATGTGCTCACAAAAACCTGCCGCAAACGAGAGCTATCAGCTGAGCCAAAAGTTACTTGAGCCATTCGGCTCAGCTGATAGCTCACAACAATTTCACCGCACACGAGAGCTATCAGCTGAGCCAAAAGTTACTTGAGACCAGTAGCTTACGCCACCGTGAGTTGGTTTGTTACGATTATCATGTGATTGGCATCAGTGACAAATGACATCAAAATGGTCTTTTGGGAGAATTAAACAAATTAAGCCGTTTTAATGAATATCACTGCAAAATTGTATATACCCCCCCCAAACCCCACCCCTAAAAAAGTAATAATAGAAAATAAACACTGAAAATTATCCAAAAAACTAAATAAATAGAAATTATTACGTCATCGATTCATTGACGTAGATACGTACGTCATTTTTATATTCTAGTAGAAATCTCGATTCGGTTTTCATTGGTTAGATGATAATTTGGACTCAGCAGATAACTCATTTTCGTCTCTCGTGGCCAAAAATATCAAACATGATAGATTAGTTTCCTCACTGCCTCGCGAGGCGAAAATCTCATCAAATTTCTCCGTACACGAGAGCTATCAGCTGAGCCAAAAGTCTCAAGTAATTTTTTGCTCAGCAGATAACTTCGTGCGCGGCAGGTTTTACAATAACAAAAATACATAATAATAATAATAATAATAATCAAAATCGTATCACTCATAATTGGCAATTATTTTTCATTATTTCTCACTGAGCATTATTATGTTTTGGTTTAACAAGGCATTTCATTGGGTCTCTCTGGCCGTTATGACCAATAGGCTCGACTGTACTAAATATGACGTCATTTTAATTGTGTAAAAGTGCAACTGACGTCACTAAAACAATGAAAAGTACAACGTAATGTCATCCATAACATTATTGGGATAGCGTTTCTCTAAAAAGTTCGCAATCAGAAAGTTTAAAGAATACAACGATTAAAATTGTTTGGGGCAATAAATAGAATATTAAACCCGTTACCCTTTATTATCAAACGTATGTGCCTCGTGAAATAATTGTCCATTGTCACTCGCTGAAGCTCGTGATAAAGAAAAATTATTTCACTTGGGATATAAATTTGATAATAAATGGCAACTCGTTTAATGTCCTCTATATAATCTTAATAATAATATAATAAAAATAATAATAATAAAAATAACAATAATAATACTAAATTATTATTATTATTATTATTATAAACCTTTGAATTAAAAGTATTTCGAGGAGGGTGTGCTAAAAAAACAACAACATCATAATCAATAATAATAATAATAAATTATCATTATTATTATTATTATTATTATTATTATAACCGTTTCATTTGAAAGTATTTAGAGAAGGGCGAGGTTAATGATTTATTTATTGATATTCATTGAAACAGAACAGGTATGTATTCCTTCGATTTGTTATAATTTTATGTCTTTAACATTTCTCTTAAGTTTCGTTTAACCCATTTATCATCTGAACAATGCATCCTTAGTTACGCTAATAAAGGGTTAATATAATAACAAACATGCTATTGTTATGCATGGTTTCACCGTTCAGTTCATGTTTAATCTAACCACAATGCCAGATGTAATTGTCGGTTGTATCTGTGCAAGAAAACGTGACATTTTACTCAGATCTGTCATAAGATAGGATCACATAACACGCATGGTAAATGGAAATGTAATGCGGGCGATTCTCGCTTTAAGTGAGGTGGAAAATTCGCAGCAACAACACAGCTGTGACAGTTCTCGTTCATGGGCTGAACAGCACGAAATAAGTTGTCATCCATGTTTATCATCATTTTCACGAGTGTACAAAACGTTTTTTTCGTCTGTTTTTTTTGTGTGTGAGTTTTTTGAGGGATGGGGACATGGGCGTAAATCCCGGGGGGTGGTAACGGGGGACTCGTCACCCCCACTTTTTGGACAGGAGAGACGCCTATATAATTATCCCCCCACTTTTTGCTTAGAAAAACTAAAAATTTCAATGAAATAAAAATAAAAATGCCTAAATAATAATCTTATCAGTATTTTCTCTTTATTGTATCAACATAACACTTAACCATGTCGTCTTAGCGTAAATATAACGAAGTACACAGGGGGTCTATAATAGTGGGGTGGACGGGAGGGGGGTAGTAACAGTTTGCACTGGTGTGGTTATTCATATAATTCATTTCTTTTCTGCTAATTTCTAAATCTTATTCACAAAAGTCAACAATATGAAGGTTCTTTTTACAATGGTGTGATATATACGTGTGTCTTTATGTCTGTCTGTATCTGTCTGACTGTTTTTTGTCTGTCAGTCTGTCTGTCTGTCTGTCTGTCTGTCTGTCTGTCACTCTGTTTCTCACTCTTTCTGTCCTCTCTCTCTCTCCTCTCTCTCTCTCTCTCTCTCTCTCTCTCTCTCTCTCTCTCTCTCTCTCTCTCTCTCTCTCT
>JAULBS010082107.1:0-18930 GCA_032355785.1 Symmetromphalus regularis | reverse complement strand
GGATTAATAAAGATATTAGTGCTTCTTTGTTTGTGTGTGTGCATGGTTGTGTGTTCTTTAATTTATAGGATAGATATTTTTTTTTTTTTTTTAAACATTTGTATAATTTGTATTAATAAAGATATTGCTTCTTAGTTTGTGTGTGCACGGTTTTGTGTTCGTTAATTTTGAAGATGGATATTTAATATCTAGTTTTTTTGTATGTTGTTTGATAAATTTATATCTTGAAATATATTTTGGATAAAAAAAAATTGAAAAGGGGTTAAACATAAAATTATGGGGTGGGGTTATGTTCTAGAATCTGTTATTTAAATAAATTGTGTTATTTGAAAGTCTCTTATTTGTTGGTTGTTTGTTTAGTTTGACTTATTAAAAAATATGTCATTGTTTTGCTGTGTATGAAACTGAGGCCTATTAGCGATAAACGTAATTT
This sequence comes from Symmetromphalus regularis, assembly GCA_032355785.1. NCBI lineage: Eukaryota > Metazoa > Mollusca > Gastropoda > Neomphalida > Neomphalidae > Symmetromphalus > Symmetromphalus regularis. The sequence goes on along the minus strand of JAULBS010082107.1, from coordinate 18,497 downwards.
TACTTTAAATAATGTCATTATTATTGAAGATATATCATAATATTATTTTATATAACAAATTAAACAACCAATGCAAATGTATTAAAACATACGTATGCCGAACAATACTTAACAATAACATCAAATTTGTTCACCATGTACGAAGTTGTTCATGTACGAAGTTGTATCGTGTACGAAGTTGTATCGTGTACGAAGTTGTATCGTGTACGAAGTTGTATCGTGTACGAAGTAACAAGGGACGAAGATGATTGTGGACTAAGTGACCCGTATTCATTAAGAGGCACTATTAAAGTTAGCGGCAAGTGGGCGAACACAGGCCTGTCAACTCGCCCGCATTCCGCGGGAGTTTCCTGTTATTTCATCAATCCTCCTTTTCTCCTGGCCAGGAAAAACGCAATTTAGTAAAGAAAAACAATTTAAAAAACCCAGCTCTCAACATATATTGCGTGTATTAGACAACATTTTAGGTCTTAAAATACGGAATGTGTTTGGCCTATATAAAGTTAATACTTCAAAAGCGAAATGTATTGAAATTGGTCACTAATGGAAACAGCATCGTTGAGCATCGATCATTCCATGCATAATAATCATTATAATGTGCTGCATAATTTTCAAATCAATTACAGTAGCATCCACAAAGTTCTTACCAGTACATATTTGTGTTTTTTCAGATATTTAACTTTAATTCAGCAATGCAAACATTTTAATTGTGTCAGTATCAATAAATTTATACAAAAAACAAAATGGCAGCATTGTCACATGGTGAGAAGGTTGCACACTACCATATAAAAAAAATTGTTATGCCTTTCTTTGTTATTTCTATGTTATAACATATGTTGTACAACTTCTCACAATATCAGAAGAGGCATAGAAATAGCTTTTTTTTAAAGTATAATTAGTTGGTTATCATTCAGCTACTAAATATTTATGCAACTTTAAACCTATACCGTGTGTGATGTCACTTTTTGTGCACACAAACAAATAACACAAAGTTCCAGTTTTACTTTAATTATAGCAATAATGGTACAATAATAATTTAATAAATTTCTCTTAAAATTATCTTGTGTCTAAAATTGTTTTAATATATATATATATATATATATATATATATATATATATATAATATACTTTGATATATAAATCTCCTGTTTTTTTGTCAAAACTCCTGTCAGTCTCCTTTTATGCCAGTCTCCTTTTATGCCAGCACTCAAGGTTGACAGGTCTGTCCATGATACAAGTGTTGTTTCATTATTTCTTGCTTTACAAATTTCACATTGCAAATTTTTGTGGTTTTCAAAATGCAGTTATTACTATTTTTAATCTTTAAGACCAGAAATCCCATGTCACAGGATTGGGCTTTTAAAAACTTATTTTTACCTATCTTTAGTAGATTTGTTTATCATATGATTTGAGAACGAAAAAAGTGAAATATAATTTTGAGATATTTTGCATTACACAATGGCTAATTTGGCTACATATAGTGTTATCCCAAATGGTATGATTAATTGTATTTAAAAAAAAAATTACTTGTGAGTTATATAGATATAGACAATCATTTCTTATGTTAATAGGTTTAGCCAATCCAGTTGCAGCTCATTCTGGTCATGGTCAGCACACGTCACTGGCGGGTTCGGCCAGCCATGTGAGTCACGTAATACCCAGTCAACTTGCCGCGGCACTACCACAGCTGTTGACTGCTAGTGCACAGAGTCAGCTATTGGCTGTCAACTCTCAGGTATGTCCGTGTATTCTTCATCTTTTTGGGAGTTGGATCTAGCTCAAAAGGTAGCGTGTCTGCCTGTGAACCGGTCAGTATCGATCCTTCTCAGTGGACCCATTTGCAGTTTGGGCTATTTTCCGTTCCAACTAGTGGTCCACAATAAAAATCAATGTTCTTTAGAGGCGTTCTTAAATAAAACAAACTTTACTTTTTACTTTACTTCATCTTTTTAACATTTATTTTTGTTTTGTTTTAACGACACCATGAGAGCACATTGATATTGGATGTCAAACATTTGGTTATTTTAACTCGTAGTCAAGTGTGAGCCAGCCTCCAACTGGTTTTAAACCTCTGTCATCAGTTTGAGAGTTCGACATTGCATTGCTGGACTCATCTTTTAACAGAATCAGTCACAGATTTTTATTGCCACATTTATAGATGATTGCATTATTTAAAAGGATTTTTTCACTACCTAAATAACTTTCCGGATATTTTTTGTTTTTTAATTATTTTTAATTCTTTCCAGTATTCTAAGATGTTAGAAAATGCATCTATAGGCCTTTTCTTTATAACTGTTAAGTATTAATTTTTATTGTATGACTCATCAGTATTTTTCAGTATGGGATTGTGTTTGTAAAGATAACTTTTAATTATTTATAATGTAATTTAGATTTTAAAAATTATTTATGAGATACATATTTGTTTTGATTAGTATGAATGTTTAAGTCATGTTAGTAATTTTTATATAATTTTCCCAGAATGCAGCTGCAGTGAGGAGCTTAGCTCTTGATGGAAAACTTGGACTTGATCCTAAGGTATGTAAAACTATTTAAATTTATTTCACATATCGAATTTCGGGTCACAAATTTAACATGGGAAATCTGAATTCCACCCAGTAATCGATCACTGTTGCTGGGGTGTATTGGGGAATGTAACACAGTGCATGGTCAACAAGTTTACAGTGTAAAAAGCAAAACAAAATAATGGAGTGATTGTTGTGTAAACGGAGTCCCCGTTTGTAAAACCTGCCCTTAGGTTGCTGACCATGACCAGAATGGGCTGCAACTGGATTGGCTAAACCTAGTAACATAAGAAATGATGGTCTATGTCTGTATAACTCACAAGCAATTTATATTTTATGTACAATTAATCATATCATTTGGGATAACACTCTAGGAAGCCAAATTAGCCATTGTGTAATGCAAAACATTTCAGGATAGACTATATAGTAAAAAATAAAGGCAGTTTCACCAGGTTGATATGATGTTTTATGGATCAAAGAAAATAAATATTGAACACGGTCATGGTCATTATTTGTTTTCTGTGCACCATAAAATATATTGACCTCATAAAAGTGCCATAATTGTTTTATTATGTTAATTAATCAAAATAAATATACAAATTGACATTTTAATGTGTAAAGTTAATGTGGTTTAATTTAAATATATAATTTAATACACTCTAAACTTAATATTGGGAAGGTTAAATTTTTTTTAATTTTGTACTCTGTATTTCAGTTATTGTCGTCTGCTGCCCACGCTAGTCTTTCCGCTGCCACATCTCACCAATCAGCTGCTGCATCAGGTCACAACTCCAGCCACATCGTCAACCATGGCCAGTCTGCTGCAGCAGCCATTTTGCAGCAGACACTAAACTCGGCAGCCATCACAGGAACCACAGCACATTCGGTTGTCACACAGAACACAACAAGATCCCCATCACTGACGTCTGCCCAAGTTGCTACGACAACCAATGGATTTCCTCCCAGTGTTAGTCAACTGCTTCCTAGTAAGTTTTTAAATGTTTAGAGATTTAGTTTTTAAAATTATTTTGTGTTAGTTGTGTAATGTTTTTAGAAATAAAATATATGTGATGCTGCGTGACTAATATCATTCAGATGTGGTACATGTATTATATTGTAGTGGTAAAAAATATCAGTTTTAGAAAATTTAATTAAAGCAACCCCTACAATTAATAAGATATCCATGGCAAAATAAATGCTGTGGAGAAATAAAGTCCACAGCATTTACCATTGCAATTTTAGCATAAAATATTTTTTATTTTTAATAATAAGAAAAAAACACCTTAAAAATTTTGTAGTCCGTAGCAAAAAGAGTGCCGTGGATAATGAAAAACACTATGGCATTGCTGCAGGCAATTTCATGAGTTGTTAAAGTGTATGACAGTTTTTAGTAATTAACAAGTTTTTCTTTTCATTCAGTTATTATTTAGTTTGTTGTCATGATACCAGTAATTTAAGATCTACATCAACATTGCAAAGTATTTGTTGACAAAAGAAACTGAGAACAATTTAACAGTTATTTTCTCTACACTCTGGTACTACATTAAATTATACACAATATCAATGCATTTACCATTCTTATTTGAACATAGTGATATTTAATATCTAGAAACATTTCATACTTTTTCTTGTGTGTATATAGTACTTGTTAAAAACTACCTTTTACTCATCCTGACATGACCAGTCGTTTATTTTTTTCTGTTTGTAGATTTTTTTTATTGGTGTTCCCTGCCATTGTTTAAGTGTTGTTGTGTGTTATTTGTGTATTGTGAGAAATTCAGAACATACAAATATATTCTAATTTTGTACACTTGGTATACATTAAGATGTTAATAGGAGACGAAACCAGCTGCCTCCACACTAATATAGCTACTCTTATCAATAAGCAGCAAGGGATCTTTTATATGCACTATCCCACAGACAGGATAGCACATACCATGGCCTTTGATGAACCAGTTGTAGCCTCTGGTCATTCAAGTAACCTACTGATGTGTTATACTGTTCATTTTTTTACAACGTGGACTGCATTACAACAAACTTCAAATAATTAGCTGTTACACAGACCTTAGTTTTTAAGATGCTCAGATGAGATCACACCCATACAGCATCCGTAATATCAATCAACGAGGGTGATAAAATGTGCTCATTCCACTTGGAATTTGCACACCACATTTCCGTTTGTGCTGTTAAACAAAACATTCTGTAAACCTCGGCAGATTTCGTTGTGTCAGTATAATTTGTAAAATAGCTGAGTTGTTACAAGTTGTCAATAACAGAACTTATACGATGTCAAATGACGTTTTACGACGTAGATGGACAAAATTTAATTAAATAACATGGCTGGATAAAGGGTTGATTTTTCACTCGCCTAAATTCTTTCAGGTGTGCGGTCTATCAGTCGCCTGAATTTTTCAAAAACTTAGGTCTAGTTACATATTTGTTGTGGATTTCTCATTATTGTGTTTAGTACTGCACCTAGTTCTTGTTTTCAGTTGTTAGACTGTATTTGAGTTGATTTTATTTGTTTTGTTTTTCTGTGCACTGCTTCTTGTAGACAGCAGCCCCAATGACAGTGTTCCTGTGTCTGTGCATGCTAATGTTGCCACGCCCATCACTGCAGTTGTCCTAAAACCCCTGATGAGCAGCGCAGGACTACCACCCAGTGTCGCAGAATTGCTTCCTGGTAAGATATTCATCAGCCAGATTTGTGGTAATCATGGCGACCACAGGCATGGGAATTGTACGCCCATTGGCGTATATATGTTCCAGTAAAGTTCACAGTATGCCTCGAGGTATATCCCGTACACCTCAAGGCTGAGTAAAAAAAGAAACAAATGTGCCAATATAGATACAAATTTAAACAGGTTGGGCTATTTTCCATTCCATCCAGTGGTCCACAACTGGTTTATCAAAGGACGTGGTATGTGCTGTCCTTTCTGTGGGACGGTGTATATAAAAGATCCCTTGCAGCTTATCGGAAGGAGTAGCCTATGTGGCAGCAGTGGATTTCCTCTAAATGACCATATGTATGACGTCCAATAGCCGATGATCAGATAAAAGTCAATGTGCTCTAGAGGCATCATTAAATAAAACAAACTTTTTACTTATAAATACAAATTTAAACAGGTTTTTTTCAATTTCTGTGAAACGAGAGGCAGCAAATCGTCCTTCAAAATACAAATTCATTTTCTGGTAGGTGACTTCTGCCTGCTGGACACCCTGTCGGGGTGTTGCCCTTGCACCCTATTGCAGCCTAGGCATCCCCTGGATTTGGATTCTAGGTTGAATACTCCCCAGCCACATTTTTCCAATTCCCATGCCTGCAACCAGGCAAGCTTGTCAAAAGTGCAATGGCTTTTGATGAGATAAAAATAGAGTTTGTTTTTTGTGCAGTTTAGTTTGTGTTCAGCGTATAGTTATTTATGTTTAGTCATTTAAAACCATTAATGTTCTTGGTGACCAAGAAATTAATTGTTGATGTTTAGAGACTCATTGGGAATAAGTCATTAAAAATTTGTATTATTAGATCTAGAGTTTTTCTAGAGTTATTTAAAAACTTATTTAAAGACTAATCAGTCTGGTTTAGAGAGATTTCCATTTTTGAGATGCTGGCTGAAATACTTTGAATTTGCAAAATCTGATATTCTGAATGAAAAATAAGTTATTTTTAATTTTAATAGTTAAAAGGCTTCAGTATACAGAAATATCCTTCTGTAACCAAGTGAGATTAATATACTTAATGAAAAGATTTTATTAATCAAAGCAAAACATTAATGTGAAAAATGTGACAATATACTTATTGGCACATTTTAATTTTACTCACAGTATTGGTTTTAAAAATGCAAGATATTACTAATAAAAAAAATAAGCATTTTATATTACCCCTGTCCTGATAAATTAAATTGTTAATTTACAGTATTTACATTTGTGGCTTATACTTGACTGGTTTTAGACTTGATAATTTCTAATTTTATTACATGTATTTATATTGTGATTTTATAACACATTCATTTTATAGCACATTCGATTTTTGCATGAATATTAAAAAATTAATTGTTCTGGTAAAATATTTGGGTTTATTTTAATACAGTATATCTGTTGTGGTCAAGAGATTGAAACTGTCGACTGTTAAATACCATGGAAAGTTCAAATTCATGTACTTGATGTTTTTATTATTAATTATTTCATGACTGAAAAAAAGAAAATAAATAATAATTATGTATATGCAAGCCCGTCGAGTAGGGCTTGGGGGCAGGGCACTGGCAGAATGGGTACAAATTCTGTATCAGATTTTGGTTACAATGGCAAACATTAATGTGAAGAGAAAAAAAGGTTCACAAATGGGTGAACCCTGGTTCCTACGACCATGATTTATGTATGTGTAATTATATTATAAATTATGGTTATTGTGACCAGGTGACCTTTAATTTTGGTATTCCAGTTTGTATTATATTATAGCTCCATATTTTTATTGTTACGTTGTGATATGTTGGACAAAATCTTGTGAAGCATGGGTGTTTAAGCACTGTAAATATGTATAGTTAACATGTAATGGAGAAAAACAGGCTTCATAACTTTGGACCATTATGTTTGGTGATCAATCTTATGTGTAATAAATAAGTATGGAGATGTAACATGTACTAATTCCCTTACATGTTTCTTATATTTTACACCAAGTGCCTACATACAGACACCAAATTTATCAAAATTCGACATTTATTACCGTATATTCCCTATTTAATGTCCCCTCTCTAATTAACGTCCTTCCCAGCCATTTTGCTAAATAAAAATTACTTCCCAGCATAAATGCATGATTGTGTCATAGTTTCCAAAGTATGTAATGAATGCACCCACACTAGTAATCTGTATTGCATAAAATATTTAACAGTAAAAACATGATTTCAAACTATCGTGAACTCGATAAACTCCAAACAAAAAGTTAATTAAGTCTACAATTTAACCTCTATTAAACACCCCATTCGCAAAACATAATCCCACCTCCCCCACCCCACCACGGGGCATTAAATAGGGAATAAACGGTATTTCATCAATTTTGAGATTGAAAATTATAATAATTATGAACTGGTCTTTCTGATTATCCTAGCATTTATTAAAAATTGTAACACGTCCTCATCATGTTTGAATTTTCCTTTTAATAACTTACTATAGTTGTCTTTCCAGATACAGTTGGAAACTCGACGGAGAGTACAACTGTGGATGGAATCAACCTGGACGAGATCAAGGAGTTTGCTCGCCAGTTCAAGATTCGACGTTTATCTCTAGGTTTGACTCAAACACAAGTTGGTCAGGCTCTCAGTGCTACAGAAGGCCCAGCGTATAGTCAGTCGGCTATTTGCAGGTATAAACATAATTATCAAAAGCATAAATTTGGAAGACAAAAAACATGTTTAAAAGTAATGAGTGAAATTTGATTAAGGTGAGGTGGGTTTTCAAATTTGAAATAAAAAGTATTAGTGAAAAAAATTAAATTGTTGCAATTTTTATTAACCTGTCCAATTATAGAAAAGTGTACCAAGAGACAGAAATATTTAATTCCTTAATATTCTTTTTGTTTTTAAAGAATGTTTTTAATAAATAATGTGTCAATATTAAAAACATTTTTTTTTTAAATAACGCAAATATTTGTCAAAATTAAAGAATGTATTTAATAAATAACATGTTTGTCAATATTTAAACATATTTTTGATAAGTAATTCACATGTTTGTCAGTATTTAAGAATATTTTTTAAATAAATAAAACATGTGTTTGTCAGTATTTAGAAATATTTTTAATAAATAACACATGTTTTTCAGTATTTAAGAATGTTTTCAATAAATAACTCATATTACAGATTTGAAAAGCTTGATATTACTCCAAAAAGTGCTCAGAAGATAAAGCCAGTGTTGGAACGGTGGATGCTGGAAGCTGAAGAGCGGTACAAGAATGGTGTGCAAAACTTAACAGACTTTATAGGTAGTGAACCATCAAAAAAACGCAAGAGACGGACGTCATTTACGCCACAAGCTCTAGAAGTTCTTAACCAGTACTTTGAGAGAAATACACATCCATCAGGTAAGATTTGGTGTCGGATCATATTTTGGAAGGCATAAATGTTGTTAAGACCATAGAAATGTAACTGTTTCCCTCTTCACCATCAACAATTGGTTCTCTGTCTTGTTCTTTAAACTTATGGAATAACGAGCATAGCAAATGTTGCGATATAGAATAAACCAGTCTAGCAGTCAGTCTTCCGAGCAGCCCCAATGTATGCCAATTGGGTAAGAGGTCCAGTGGAGAAATAGGGAGTCTAATGTTCATGTTGCAACAGCATACAGAATAAAGGATGGGTTTTGAAACCACTTGACTTGTTTTGAAATGTTTATTTTTAAAACAATGCTTTAAAAATGCACTTCTGAACCATCACTGATAACATTTCTATATTGGGGAGTAGAAGGGGGGTACGATTCTTATTTTTGAATGCCTGGATTCCTGTAACACTCCAACTAGGGTTGGTATCTCTGTAAGCATTCAAGCATCATAGTTGATCATATATTACAATAAATTTCAAAATGTCCTTGAAAATAATAATTTTATTCTTTTTTTTTTTTTAGGGGCCGAGATGACAGAATTAGCTGACAAGCTGTCGTACGATCGGGAGGTTATCCGTGTTTGGTTCTGTAACAAAAGACAGGCTCTGAAAAATACAATTAAAAAATTGAAACAGGAGACGGGACCCTGACACCCACTGATAGGATTGTATCTCGTTCGCTTGAAGCTCCTGCCAGAATGTGGTGTTATTGTTGATATTTATTATTTGGTTACTTTTTCGTTTCTCAGGGCAGCCAGTGTTTGGATTGGCTCTATTTATTTACTGATATGGGTTCGACTGTGCATGAACGGCAAACATAATGTGATATTTAGGACAGCAAAATTGATTCACCGGTCCACTTTGGTAAGAACTGCTGATGGTTTGGAACAAAGTATGTACAGAATATTTAACCACGTCGGAATCTGTTTGGGTTTTTTGACAGCATATGGATTAAAGGAAGGAAAGAATCTCCAGCCAGCATAGGTTATAACAAGCAAAGTCCCACCAGAAATGTTTCATTATTTCTATAGTTCATTACATGAAGTACTGCCTGCCATACTGGATGTACGTCTTTCATTTCACTGGCTAATGGAGTCTAGGTACCTCAGAAAAATTCTTTATTATAGCTATAGCTGGATTTCCAATGCTCTACTGTCAACTGATCCAATGACTAGATCAAATCTCAACTGATGAAAAGAAATGGTCAAAATAATTTGACTTTTTGGGGCATAATGTAGGGGCATTGGAATTTGCAAATTCTGATGTTCAGAAACAAGAGCAGCCCCCCACCACCAAATATGATAAGCTAAGTCAAGATTTAATAAACAATTAGACTAATTGTACTTCAGGTGTTTTGGAAATCCAGCATAGTCTTATCACTTTCAACTTTCAGGATGAAAAAGTAAATGAAACCAAAACATCTTTGAGAAACTTTGTTATAAGAATAGTTCATCACATGAAGAAATAATGCCTTCAGTTTTGTATACAGTACTCACAGTTCATTGGACAATACAGTGATGATCAATTATAAAGAAATCCATGGGAGGTCATTTCTCATCACTGATATATTTGATACCTTATGAGACATCAAGTTTTAACACAATATGATCATTTAGAGCTTGTTGACAACTAAGACCTGGAAATCTGTTCAAACTGTTCCTTATTTTGAAGTCTTGTTGGAGATCAATTCAAACTGTTCCTTATTTTGGTCTTGTTGGAGATAATTGACAAGATGGTGCAGCTAAATCCTCGAATGCTGAAGCTATCAGAACAGAGAATCATGTACATTAGTTCAGTGGAACTCCAGTATTTAGATCTACCGTACTTAATCTTTGGCAAAACATTTATTCATATTATGGTGTATATACATCTATATATGATGCTGATTCGATCTCATAATGTGCATTTTAGTTGATTTCATATGAGCCACAAAACCATTGTTTTTTTTTAGTTCTGTTGTATATTTTGACTGACGATTAACAACAAAAAATCATTCATTTTCATATAGAATGTTCAGGATTGTGTTTACAAGTTACCATTGTACAATTATGCTGCATTGAAATCAAGAAACAAGATGGTTGGATGTTCAGTGATATATTCTAATCAACAAATCCGGTTGCATTTCGTGCACCATTAGGATGTAAATTTTTATGTTTGCATAATATATTTTTATTTATTTTTTATTTTACATCTTTTATTTTAAAAATATATTTATCAAGAAACCCGACTTGGAACATTACTGTGTTTGAATGCCTCCATTATACATTTTGTGGTTTTAATTTGTTTAGTTCTGATGGCCTTTTTGTTATTGATATAGTGCTATGTACCTCCAGTGGTGCACAATAATGGACAACATACAAAGATTTTTCTCAAGTTGTGATTATCAAGTGTGGTATGCTGGAGATTAGATGGATGTTTGTGATTCCAAAAAAAAGAGAAGAAGAAAAACAATTGAACATTCTGTGGTATCTACCTGTATATCCTTCAGGAGTGTAAAATTTTGGATTTAAAAATATTGTAATCAGGAAACTTTAAAACACAAGAGTGCTTAGTTTGTGCAATAATTGAATTCAGAACACTATTTCATGTGAACAATCGTTCATGTTGCATGAAATACGCAACTTTTAGTCCAAACAAACCACCATGTGGTTATATGGAGAACTGTTATATTCTGAAATATTTTAGAATATGTTGTCGTCTGCCTGCATAATTAATGTAACCTAACCATTGCTTGCATAGGTAAAAACCAGGCAAACTGACTTTCAGTTATCTCTGATTTTAAAATGTCTCTAAATTGTTGGCATATTTTTGTCTGGTTTCAGTTATTAATACTTTTCCAATTTTGGATAATGCTATTGGCAGTTCAGTCTTATCTGAGTTTTTGCTTTATACAATGTAATGAGTAACTCCATGCCATACAATTTTAAAATCTTGCATAAATGTTATAATGAAGTGATTTGTTACTGATTATATTCTTGTATATGTACAACTGCTTTACTTGTTTAATCCTCAGGTATCGTAATTAAATATTTTCATTTTGTTAATTCTTCATTACATGAGTTATCTTATATGTTATAGAAAAAAATTCAGATGTTTTTTTTTTTTTCAAGGTGAAGTTTTTATTAAACATTTCAGATATTTTGAAAGCTGTCTATTGGATAATATAACTTGATACAATTAATTCACTTTTTTTTTCTCCAAACAGTGAAACATTCCTTAAACTTGTGCATCTGTTATGCAAAAGTTCTGGGCCCAGTTGTTCAAAGCAAGGTTAAGGTAACCATGGCTATTTCAAAACTAAATTATAAATCATTGCAAATAGTAATTGAAGAGATATGTTGAAACTTAGATTATTATAGCCTAAGTTATTCATAAATAATCAAATCAGAAGTATATTTGAAGTTTCTACAAAGATATTTTAAAGAGAAATATTCATCTACCCTATGGTTAGCTTAACAATGCTTTGAACAACTGGTAAGTTTTAAATGTTAGAGTCTGATTTTTAAATATTTATAATGATGGGGACTGAAAACTGATCTTGTCTGCAGGTTTACGAGATGATTCTTGTGCGTCACGGTCTGATGATAGTTGGAGAGCCTCTGGGAGGCAAGACGTGTGGCTGGCAGGTCCTGGCAGACTCTCTCGGAGATCTGTGTGTTTCTGGACAGTACGAGGAGTTCAAGACTATCTACCGGATCATCAACCCCAAGGCAATCACTATGGGACAACTGTACGGCTGCTTTGATCCGGTGTCTCATGAATGGAGTGATGGTAAGTCTTGCAATCACTATGGAACAGCTGTACGGCTGCTTTGATCCGGTGTCTCATGAATGGAGTGATGGTAAGTCTTGCAATCACTATGGGACAGCTGTACGGCTGCTTTGATCCAGTGTCTCATGAATGGAGTCATGGTAAGTCTTGCAATCACTATGGGACAGCCGTACGGCTGTTTTGATCTGGTGTCTCATGAATGGAGTGATGGTAAATTTTGTTAGTCTCACAGGCTTTTAGTCCAGTGGTTGAAATTGTTATCTTTTTGTTAAAGGAGTGGGATGTAGCTCAAGCAGTAGCATGTCTGCCTGTGAAGCTGTCTGTCATTGGATTGATCCTTCTCAGAAGACCCATTTGCAGTTTGGGCTTTTTTCCATTCTAACAAGTGGTCCACAACTGGTTCACTTAAGACCATTGTATGTGCTGTCCTGTCTGAGGGAAAGTGTATATAAAAGATCCCTTGTTGCTTATCGGAAAGAGTAGCCTACATGGTGGAAGTGGGTTTCCTCTAATGAAATATGTCAGAATGACCATATGATTGATGTCCAATAGCTATAATAAGATAAAAATCACTGTGCTCTAAATAAAATGTCATTAAATAAAACAAACTACTTTTTTCTTTTTATTAAAAGCATCAAACTCTGCAAACATTTACAAAATGTCAGTACATGTAGATTTAGCTACAGTACCATTTCAGGTTTACCACCCAGGTGAAGTGGCAGCGATTTTCCAAAATGACTTCCATGTCTCACAGTATTTAAAATATAATTATGGCTAAAATTGGTCAGTTCCCAAATTGGAAAGTTGTTACCATCCCTCCCCTACCAAAAAAAAAAAAAAAAAAAAATATTGTTTGAGAAATGAGAAAATTAATTTTAACACATAAATGTATAGAACAGATCATCATTTGCTTTTAGTTGGAAACATTTTGTTTTAAAAATTCTGAATAGCAATTACACATTTCGTCTATTACAACTGTATAGCAATTATTATAATTTACATAGCAATTTGTGATGCAGTACTGAACAAAAGTTCATTGATGATGACTTCTTCAACTATTGTGAAAATGGTTATGTTAGCAGTAAATAAATTTTACATGACATCAGATTGAAAAATAACTTTTGTAATTTGGCTGGAATCCGTCAGTCAGTGGCCATCTTTGTAAATATTCTTTTTTAAAAGTGGCAAGATCTCTTGATATCAGAAATATATATCAACATTAGTGTCTTTTACTATTGAAGGGTGTTAGATTGATGGAAATGAAATATTTTAATGTTAATTTTACACTGTTGAGATTTTCTTCTGCTATAGGTGTGCTTGCTAACACATTCCGAGAGTATGCAAGTAATCCAAATGATGACAGGAAGTGGATTTTGTTTGATGGTCCAGTTGATGCTGTGTGGATTGAGAACATGAACACTGTCCTTGATGACAATAAGAAAGTAAGTAAACTAATGAAAATAACTAAATGCATAAACTCATGAAAACAAGGAAGTAAGTAAACTCAGAAAATTTAGAAAGTAAATTCAGAAATTGGAAAAGAATATATTCAGGAAAATTTGAAACTAAGTAAATTCAGGAAAACTTGAAAGTTAGTAAATTCAGGAAAACCAGAAAGTAAGTAAATTCAAAAAAATCAGAAAGTTGAAACACATGAAAACAGGAAAATAAACTGAGGAAAACTAGAAAGTAAGTAAATTCTGGAAAACAAAGTAAACTAAATTCAGGAAAACTAGAAATTATAGAAATTCAGGTAAACTTGAAAGTAAGTAAAATCAGGAAAACTAGAAAGTTAGTAAACTCTGGAAAACAAGGGAAGTAAGTAAACTCAGGAAAACTGGAAATTAAGTAAAATCAGGAAAAATAGAAAGTTAGTAAACTCAGGAAAACAAGGGAAATAAGTAAACTCAGGAAAACTGGAATTTAAGTAAATTCAGGAAAAATGGAATGTAAGTGGATTCATCTGTGTCAGAATTATCAAATGTTTGACATCCAATCAGTTATGGTTAATAAAATAAATTCACTCTTGTGGTGTCTTTAAACAAAAAACAAACCTTTTGTTCTGTCATATCAATTTATGTCTGTCTTTCCTCCAGCTTTGTCTCATGAGTGGTGAGATTATTCAGATGAGCAACAAAATGAACTTAATCTTCGAACCGGCTGACCTCGAGCAGGCCTCGCCAGCTACAGTCAGTCGTTGCGGCATGATCTACTTGGAACCTCACCAGCTGGGCTGGCGTCCTTTCAAAGACTCGTACATGGAGCATGAGCTGCATCCCAAGATGTCGGACGAGGACCGAGAGCTCGTGGATGATCTCTTTTCATGGCTGGTTGACCCATGTCTCCACTTCCTGAACAAGGAGTGCAAGACGTTCATCACGACATCGGACATGCACCTCGTCCAGTGTCTCATGAAGATGTACACCTGTCTGATGGATGAGATTAACGAGACTCTCTCAATGGTCATCGAGGAGGGACAGGATCCACCTACTGAGATGATGACACACCAGCAGGTAACGCTTCTTAGAAAAATATTCTTATTTCTCATTTTTATTTTTAAAATGGAGCGGGTAGATGTTTTTATTTGTTTTATATTATGTAGCAACTGATACCTGTCAGTCATTTTATGGTGGACAGATCAGCAGTTAATATTTACTAGATTCATGGTACATATTTACAATAGCCGATGGTTATTTTTTGTGTGGGGTGGGGGGGGGAGATCAGTAAATAAATAACATATTTATAATATTAAATTAAATTAAATCAATATAATTATAGATAATATCCATGCGTTTATAATTAACATTTGAATTTTTTTTTATAAATAGTAATTGATTAATATTTAAATATACATTTCATTGTTATGTTAATATAATAATATAAATTTTGTCACCTATACATGTTGATGGTTACTGTCAGGTAGTTAGTTCTGCCCATGTTTGGGGGTTGTGCAAATAAATTATCTTTCTTTCTGTTGCATAGGTGGACCCAGAGAGAATCCAGGGGGATCTACCCCCACTCTTTTGCTATCAGTATTTAATTTTTTCATTTATAATTTGGCCAGAACTAACTTTGAATCAACATCCTCTCCAGTACTAAAAATCTTTAAAATATCATTGGATCCCCTTCTAAAATGTATGTACCCACCCTGCTGTAGAGATTTATGATTTACACATTATACAGAATAATCTAATGTACATGAATCAGGATATAACTAATATATTTATATTTAAACATTATTATAGCTGTTTAAAATAGTCATGGATCTTAATATTTATTTTTAAAGTGAGCGGGGCTGGCAGATATGTTTTACTTTTTTTCATTTAATATTAAATACCAACTGATACCTAGCAATCATTTGAAAGTGGGCCTTTAAGACTGAGGTTTATTAAACAGGCTGAATTTAATTTTATTTAATAGTTCAGTACTGAAGTTAAATTAAAATGTGTCTTTCCCTGACGTTCAGATTACTCTGTGGCTACAAGGCTTGTTTCTGTTCTGCGTGATCTGGACTATTGGTGGTACAATTGCTGGAGACAGTCGTAAGAAGTTTGATGTCTTCTTCCGTACATTGATCAGCGGCACAGACCAGAACCACCCAAAACCAAAGAGCATCAAGATTACCAAGGTAGGTTGTTACTCAAGCTAAGTGTGTTTAATGGAGATTTGTTAGATTTCATAAAAAAAAATAAAAATAATAATTGTAGGGGGTGGGGGAAGACGTTAGTTACAAGTTTCTCCTTTCAAATACACTCATTGAATGGTTTCTTTTAAATAAAAATAAATTATTAGTTTAGTTTGTTTCTCCATGAATAGTATATTCACCCATTTTCATTCAGTTGCAGAATAAAGATAATAAACTATTAATGATGAAAGATATCTGCTTTATCCTGCTCAAGTCAAATGGGTAATTTCACTTGGAAGAGGCTCGAATAATTCCTCATTCTAACCTTCATAGGATAAAGGCGATTTTTCCTGAACTAGTTATTCTCTTAGACTATATAGCTACTGATAAAACAATGTACAAGGGTACCTTTTGTCTTTTGTAGAGTAATTCCATCCCAGAACGAGACACAGTTTTTGATTTCTGCTTTGAGAAGAAAGCTAGCGGACACTGGATAAACTGGATGGACACTATTGACAAGGCATCGTTGACCATCGCTCCTGCTTCCAAGGTGAAGTGTTGTTCTCTAGTCATTTCAAGTGGTCCATGTTTACATCTAACATGTTTGTATCTGACTGAATCATTAAGTCTTCAAGACTAAATAATATTTTCCGTTCCAACCAGTAGTCCATAGCTGGTTCATCAAAGGATTTAGTATGTGCTGTCCTGTCCTGTCTTTGGGAAAGTGCATATAAAAGACCCCTTGTTTCTTATTGATAAGAGTAGATCTTAACGATGTGGTGGCATCAGGTTTCCTCCAAAAAAATATGTCAGAATGACTATGTGTTTGACATCCAATAGCCGATGATAAGATAAAAATCAGTGTGCGGTCGAGGCGTCATTAAATAACACAAAACTTTTCAAGACTTAATAAACTTCATTCAGTACATTTGATCAGTTGTTTTAGCCATCTTAGTTATTTCAGTAAATACAAGGTTTGTTATTTATTTAATGATTTTTTAATTATCGATCTATCTGTATTACCTAATAATATTCATTCATACTCTCATTCAGTCTGTTGTTTTCTATTCTTTCATCATTCAGCATTAATCCATTCCTTTGTCTGTCTGTACATCTGTGAGTCTTGGTAGTCTATTGTTAGGACACTGGACTCTCAAGGTGAAGAGACTGGCTCCCACTGACTGTCAAAAGTAACTAATGTCTGACATCAGTAGCCAATGATTAATAAATCTGTGTGCTTTAGTTAATTAAAAAACAAAAAAAATCTGTACATCTGTTGCTTGCAGTCCCGTCCCATCCATCTTCATAATAAAGGGTTAATATTATTTTCCAATTCAGCTTATTATTTTAGCAAAATTGTAATTTATTCTTTATTAGTGTGAGATATTAATTAAAATTAGTCAGTGTATTTGTTACACTGATATAGTGAATGTATAAATAGATCTATAGACTTTAATACATGTGAACATATTTTTCAATGATCAGAAGAAAAAGAGTTATGATGACATGGAACAACCAAAGAAAAAGGTTGTTCCAAAAATAAAGGTAAGAAGGCTGTTATTCCAACTGTTATCACATGAAGTTCACTTGATGTTAAAATGGTATCACATGAAGTTCACTCAATGTTAGACTGGTATCCCATGAAGTTCACCTGGTATCACATGAAGTTCACTTCATATTAAACTTGTATCGCATGAAGTTCACTCTATGATAAACTTGTATCACATGAAGTTTACTCGATGTTAAAGTTGTATCGCATGAAGTTCACTCTATGTTAAACTTGTTTCACATGAAGTTCACTCTGTGATAAACTGGTATCACATGAAGTTCACTCAATGTTAAGCTGGTTTCACATGAAGTTTACTAGATGTTAAACTGGTATTACATGAAGTCGCTCGATGTTAAACTTGTATCACATGAAGTTAACTCGATGTTAAACTGGTATCACATGAAGTTCACTTGATGTTAAACTGGTATCATATGAAGTTCACTCAATGTTAAACTGGTATCACATGAAGTCACTCGATGTTAAATTGGTATCACATGAAGTCACTTGATGTTTAACTGGTATTACATGAAGTACACTCAATGTTAAAATGGTATCACATGAAGTTAACTCGATGTTAAACTGGTATCACATGAAGTTAACTCACTGTTAAACTGGTATCACATGAAGTTAACTCGATGATAAACTGATGTCACATGAAGTACACTCGATGTTTAACTGGCATCAAATGAAGTACACTCAATGTTAAACTGGTATCACATGAAGTCACTCGATGTTAAATTGGTATCACATGAAGTCACTTGATGTTAAATTGGTATCACATGAAGTCACTTGATGTTTAACTGGTATTACATGAAGTACACTCAATGTTAAACTGGTGTCACATGAAGTCACTCGATGTTAAATTGGTATCACATGAAGTCACTCGATGTTAAATTGGTATCACATGAAGTCACTTGATGTTTAACTGGTATTACATGAAG
>JAULBS010082096.1:0-18932 GCA_032355785.1 Symmetromphalus regularis | reverse complement strand
CACATTAACTAAGAATATTCATAATTATTGATGAATAATCACATATAATCTTTGTAAAACCAAAGAAAACTGAAATCAGTGTTTGTATGAAATGTCGATAATTTGTTGAATGTACTATTACGCATTTACGGTAAGGTGTTAATGGCCAAACCAGAAATAAGTTCGCGCATAATTGAATTCGCGGCACTATCAATATGTTTGCGATTTTCGCACTATATTATATTTACAATTTTTTTTAATATTTTTTTATTATATTTTTTTTTTTGCTTATACGGAGTACTTTGCAGAAATGGGTAAGTGACGATTTAGTACAAACAAATGCGTCCATGAAATATGAAGAAAATTCGAAAGTTGAAGTATGATTTAGTACTTGTGCAATAAAAAAAACACTTTATTCTAATATTTATTTATTTCAATATAAAATTTTATAAATTTCAATTTAATTTGGTGACAGGCACGTTTTAATTTTTGACCGGCACAAATTGACTGATATAGGACATTTTGACAGGCATGTCTCAAAAAAAAAATTCCAGGCTTGTAATAACCCTCCCCCACCCGAACAAACATTTGAAAGGATATGCATCAATAAACCTACATTTACTTAGCCTACTTGCATTTGTTTCCAACACCCGCCTACCTACCCTAACACAATTAATAAGTGAAACAGCTGCTGCCAGATAACTTCTGTTATAATAGTAGTTGTGAATGACTGGATGGAATATCTTAAACATAAAGTGCTTATAAATCTTTCGTTTGAGGAGTAAACTAAAATTTCATGTTATTAAAGCCATATCTTTGACTTTTATTCATGATTCCAAACATTAGTGTTATAACCATGGGACTAAGTGTTAAATTAACTCTTCAAAACGTTAAAGAAAAAAATCTTTTTTTTTTGAAGCATGAAAGTAAGTCTACAGTGTATTAATTAAAATCTTAAAATCCATTATGCATTCACAAAGCATGGCATTCTCTTGTAAATGTACATTTATCTTATCATTTGCCACCAGTAATCTTTTTTGTATGCAATACACCCTAAAACATGGTGTATAGTGTAGTATATATTACAAAACCATTGTGTGAGATGATATAAACACGTCTCACCTAATGACAGACATATCACTTAAAGTGACAACATGCCCACTGATTATATTTATAATTGTTTTTTTAGGGTGTTGTACATGAGCCATCAGTCATGTTTGAGGTTATTCACATGTGAGGGGTTAATTTTTTATTCTTTAATCTACCGTGTTTATTATTATTTTTATAAAGACTGATGAGATTCACAACTACCATCTTCACTACACTCACTCTCATATTAATATAAAAATACTTTTTTCCCCACATTCTATTCATTAAGAAATCATTAGATTCCCCCCCTCCTACCCTCTCCTCTCCCTCCACCCCCACGTTCACCATCCTCACTACTTCAGTGATATGCAGGAAACCTGTCTGCAGTGATTTATTAGATAAACACTGCATGCGGAAGCATTTCTACAAAGATGTGTGGTTACATCTTGTACTGTAGTGTTTTGTGTTCCTCTCTTGTCAACTGCATGCAAGTCAGTATCTCAGACAAAGCGAGGACTGCCACCCAACGAAGCAGCTACCACTATAAGATTGACAGGTTTTTAATGGCTGGGGTTTCGACATGGCCCTATTGTAACAACAAAACCAGATCAAGTTTGGGGGCAATATATCATTTTGAAGGCAGCAAAATCTAATATTGAATGATCGATCCATGTAATTTTATGCCCAAACAAGAGAAGTATGCAAGGGGTGGATTCTGAGGGAGCATGGTGAGTAGGGTTGCATGCCTCACACCCAGAAGAATACCCTCTATCAGGTATGCCCTGGCCATCTATCTATTGCCCATCTTCTACATATTGGTATAGGCAGACATGACAAACCTTTCTCCTTCCACCTCAAGTGTGTTGGTGTAGACTTACTTCAAGGCATCAGCTATAGTTAAGGATCGATTTTGAATGAAATCAGATGTCTTATGACTATGGCTCATCCAAGGCAAAGCCATGTCACTATCTTTATTTCTATAAAAACCTATGTTCTGTAAGGATTTGACTTGCTGTTTGCATGTGAGGTCACTATAGTTGAGATAGAGTGCCTTATTATAAACTATAGACTGTATGGCTAAAGTTAGTGCCTGAAGTTTGCATTCTTCAGACAGACATTGACAATATGAACCTTGACTGCATCCCCTACCTGTTGATCCTCTGGGTCTGCCCGTGTAAATAAACCAATATTTACATAGATTTTTTTTTAAATTATAATCTTGACTGAAGGTTTTTTTGATAGTATAGATATATATCAAAGGTAACAATGTCTTTCTGGAAATTCAATACTGCACCATGCAGAGATTTGAAAACATATAATGGCATCCATTTCAAACAGGTAACTTGATACATTTATAGAAATCGTGTGCAAAATACATCTTACTTCTTGGTTATCAGAGCTTGATAAATATATTACACGTCTCGTCCAAGTACCTTCGTCATGGTGTGGAAACAATAACATGACACATTGTAATATCTGATTAGTTTTTTTCTATATTTTGAGGTTTTTGTTGAAAGGTGAAAAATTCTGTCATTGTCAACGGATGCTTCAAAGGCAGACCCAGAGTGGGTTTAGGGTGTTCAAATCACCCTTTTCCAATTAGTTCTTAAGTTTTCCCATTACTATTAGATTGTTATGTTCTATTTCAATACTAATATATAAACAATAGTCTTTATCTTTTAACTAGCCATTTAAGAGAAACTGTATTGTTGATGTCTTAAAACTTTTAAATTTGGAGAATTAAAAATAGATATATATAAAAAATAGGATACCTTCTCATTTGTTCAAAATATTGTAGACATCCTCAGCAGAATATGAGAGATATCTGCCCCCACACCCCCTCAGAATTCATAGAATCACTGCTGTGCCATGTTGAGATGAAGTTTAAATGAATAACCAGCCCCAGTGGTGTAGTGGTTAAGCTGTCAGACTCACAGCTGACAGGTACTGGGATCAAATCTCAGTCAAGGCATGGGATTTCTAATCTTGATACTGGCTCCAACCCAGAGTGAGTGCTCTGCAGTGTAGATGGACGCCTGTCATTAGTGGTCTGCAACAGGTTTATCAAAGTCTGTGGTATGTGCTGTCCTGTCTGTGGGAGAAGATCCCTTGCTGCTAATTGTAAACAGTAGCATCAGTGGGTTTCCTCTGAAGACCATGAACTGCAAAACACCATATGTTTGACAACTAATAGCTAATAAAGCAATGATGCATTGAAGTGTCATTAAATAACAAAATATTTTTTTAAAGAATATTTTAACAGCATCTCACCAGATTGTTAGTGATGGTGACATCAGAAACAGACTGTAATGTAGTAAACTGAATGTGAAACAAGAAACCTATAGCTGCTGCATTTAATAAATCAAAAAACATGCTTATATCAGATAAAGGATGAAATACATCATCAGCATGCAATCTGAAAGTCAGATCATGTGTTTGGGGAGGAGAAGATATGATTGTATGGCAATTTTTATTAAGATATGAAATAATAAATTACAACATGTTTGTATGATCAAGCTAAAATAGTATTCAGTGGTTGCTGCCTGCTACTCCTTAAAGCAGTAAAACAATTTTTTATTTTTTAATTGCAATAATGTAAGAAAGATGTGTTTTTAAATGAAATAAACAATGTAATGAATAAGTGCGAGATATTTTTTAATTGCAATAATGTAAGAAAGATGTGTTTTTTAAATGAAATAAACAATGTTATGAATATGTGCGAGATATTTATGTTATGTACGCATGAATCATTATCAAAATAATAATTATACCAGTGTTTATGAAACATATGTCTCGCAAATGTTCCTCTGAACCACCCTTCAGGAATAGATACAGGGGTGGTGTGCATCTCCTTTGGCTGGTGATATAGTTGGAGTTTAAATTATACAACTCTATATCTGATAATAATACCAATTAATTCATTATGTCTTATCATACTATGACATATCTGCAGTGGTGTCAGGGGAATGATGTCCCCTCCCCAATCACAGTTTTTCACTTTTAAAATTCTAATGTTTTTTATTATTATTTTGTTTGCCCTCCTCTCCCAAACTGCAATTATAAAACAAACTATTTGATAATTCTCTTAAAACAAAATTCTGTGTTATCATGAATCCAATATTTATACAAACCAACTATCACCTCCCTTCAACAAAATTCTGGATACATCTCTGATCTTATCAACCAATAAAAATGCAGCCTGACCTTATGACTACACATATTATGCTATGGAATGAACTGCTTGTAATACGATCAAGGAAAGATTTAAGTCATGTGCAGAATATCAAATCTTGATGCATAAATCTATTTCACATCCGTGTACAGGTTGTTTTATTTACTTCCTTGTTCAGTTTCACTACCTGTAGTGCCTCCAGAAACTATTCTTTTCAAGCTTCTGAAACTTGGGGACAGTAATAACAAAGATTGTTTCATTTTTCATACTAAGACCCTAACATTGAAAAATTTGTGGAAATGAAGGTATCAAACCTGTTAAAGCAGGAACCTATATTTAACAATCACATTCAGGTTCTTTTGAAAGTGACATTAAGCAACCACCTATCTTAAACCTTAATACTGAACTACACAAACAACTTTGGTTTGATTTCTCTATTATTTTTATATTTAATATATATGTGACTGGCTGTAGAATATTAGTTAAGCTGTCAGACTCTTGTATGTGATATCTTGTATGTGCCATTTGCACCAACCAGTGGTCCACAACTGATTTATCAAAATATGTGGTATGCACTGCTCTGTCTGGGAAAACACATATAAAAGTTCCCTTACTGCTAATCAGAAAGAGTAGTCTATATGGTAATAGCAGGTTTCCTCTAAAGACCATGAGTCACAAAATCACTATATGTCTGACACATAATAGCCATTGAATAAACAATGTGCTAGAGTGCCACTAAACAACCAATCCTTTTCTTTACTATGTATGTATAGAGGACTTTACTATGTATGCAGAGAGGACTTTACTATGTATGCAGAGAGGACTTTACTATGTATGCCTGGAGGACTTTACTATGTATGCGTGGAGGACTTTACTATGTATGCGTGGAGGACTTTACTATGTATGCGTGGAGGACTTTACAATTTATGTACGGAGGACTTTACTATGTATGTACGGAGGACTTTACTATGTATGTACGGAGGACTTTACTATGTATGTACGGAAGACTTTACTATGTATGTACGGAGGACTTTATGTATGTACTGAGGACTTTACTATGTATGTACGAGGTCTTTACTATATATGTACAGAGGACTTTAATACGTATGTACAGAGGACTTTAATATGTATGTACAGAGGACTTTACTATGTATGTACAGAGGACTTTACTATGTATGTACAGAGGACTTTACTATGTATGTACAGAGGACTTTACTATGTACGTATAGAAGACTTTACTATGTATGTATAGAGGACTTTTTCTAGGTCCAAAAATGTATTTTATGGACCAGGTTAACGTCATATGTTTTCAAAATTTTATTATCTTGTTGACATTTTCTATCCATCTCTTGAGAAAGAAAGAAAAGACAGGACAGTTTTTTTAATGACACCACTAGAGCACATTGATTTATTAATCATCAGCTATTGAATGTCAAATATTTGGTAAATTTTGACGAATGTAAGCCAGCTTCAGACAAGTTTTAACTACTGTCTTCAACTTGAGAGAGATATCTTAGCACTGTACTACCATGGCTCACCCATCTCTTGAGATGCCTGTATTCATATGAGCTATTTACATGTTAACTGGCAGACTGTGAGGGTATGCATAGCATCTACATATCTATATACAAGTGCTAACTGCCTAACTGCTTGGGTATGCATAACATCAGTATGTCACATCTTTGAGGTGCACATGTCGTTCAGGTATGCGAGATCTTCGCATGATACACCTGTCGCTTCCCCGTGTGACCCTCTGAATGCAGACAGCTCCAAGCTATATAGCAACTGGCAGTGATTCAAGTATTGGCCTTTCATTGGTTGACAGCAAACACTGGCAGGGTACAGACACTTGATGATAAGATAGAAGGTATAGCGTGTACCCATCTCTTCACTTGTTGATTAGTTTGTGCCAGAGAGCTGTGAAAATACTTGATAAACATCACAGTGTTTAAAAATTACTTCTTCTAGTTGCCTTTTCCTTCAATTTATCACCCTAATTTCCGGCCATTCTCAACTCACCCCAATAGGGTAGCTGGTGTGTATAATGGGCTCTCCGGGTTGTTGCTGGGTTCAGGGTTTGGTTTCTATTCATGTTAAGATAGCTGCTATGAAGGAAATGGACACTTAAATCACTTTGAGTTGTGTACCCTTCAACTATACAATTTGTTCAACACTTGCGTTTATTGCATAGGCTTTTAGCTTGGCCCCATTCACTTGATAATACTTCCTGTGGGTTTATGCATATTTGACTTAAATATTGATTAAAATCATAATCAACTGGTAGGAACTGGGACCTAATTTATGGCTGTATGGTCAGTATGAATACCCTGCTTATTAAATTTCTACTTTTCTATTTATCATGTATGACAATCTGCCTAGTTTTCGTGAATGCCTCACACAAAACCTGTTTGTTCTTTTTCATCTTTGTGGCGTAGTAGTGAAAATCACCGGCTTTTTTCAGACCTGTTTTGCTTGTATTTTCCACTTGGTTGGCTTTATGTTGTCCTGAGGCAAGTAGACCGAAAAACATCTCAGATTGAAAAATATTATGATATTCATTAATGTCTGGGCGTGATAGTTTCTGTGTCATATTTGTATAACGGACCCAGTTTTGAATTTAAATGTATATAATTTTTATATCAGATATCTTTTTTCATCATACTGTAATTACATTGTGAATGAAAAATTAAAATACATTTAATCTTTGAGGGAGTAGTTTATCATTGAGGCATGTGTTATTTTTGTTTGAAGCATGTGCATCTGGTTTGTGTAAGAGTGGGATGTAGCTCAAACTGTAGCATGTCCACCTGTGAAACTGTCGTAGGATCGATTCTTCTCAATTGACCCAACCGTGGTTTGGGCTATTTTCCATTCCAACCAGTGGTCCAAAACTGGTTCAACAAAGGCCATAGTATGTGTTGTCCTGTCTGTGGAACTATGCATATAAAAGAGCCCTTGCTGCTTATTGGAAATAGTAGCCTATGTGGTGGCAGTAGGTTTCCTCTAAATAAATATGTCAGAATGACCATATGATTGACATCCAATAGCCAGTGATAAGATAAAAATCAATGTGCTCTAGAGGTGTCATTAAATAACACAAACTTTACTATAAAGACACTATCAAAATTATCTAGTTTATGTCACTTCTGCAAAGTTATCTCATTTTTTGTCACTTCTGCATGTTGTTTGGTCAGAATTCCACTACAACCACACAAACAACTTATGGCAGGACACAGTGTCTGACATGAAACATAACTGTTCGAGTGTCCATTACACAACTTTTAAACCTAAAATTTTAAAAAATAATATATCATCAGCCTGAATGATTAATGTAACTGAACTGTCGGTTACCTAGATAAAAATAGGTCAAACCAATTTCCGGTTATCTCACATTTTCAAATATTGTCCTCTACCAGGTGTAATAAAAAAGTGATCTCTTAGAAAGGGTGTCATTAATACAAGCCATTTTGTACTAGATTATTAACGGACCATAATTTTAGTATTCAATATAATCTAATCTTGATCCATATAATCTCTATTAAGCAACCACCTTTATTAAGGGGACATCTTTTTCATTGCTAAATAATTTAATCTGTATTCATATAACCTGTATTAAACAGCCATTTGTCTTAAGAGGCTACAATATTTTTTTCTATTTCTTGAAGTTCTAAAGAATTTTTTTTTTTTTTAACATTGCCTCTAGAGCACATTGATTTTTATCTGGTCATTGGCTATTGGACGTCACTCATATGGTCATTATAACATATTCATTTAGAGGAGGCCACTGCTGCCACATAGGCTACTCTTTCAGATAAGCAGCAAGGGACAGGACAGCACATACCACAGCCTTTGATAAACCAGTTGTGGACCACTGGTTGGAATGGAAAATAGCCCTAACTGTATATGGGTCCACTGAGAAAGATTGATCTGATGACCGATGATCAAGTGATTTTTTTACACCTCCACCCCACCTTTAACACTTTTTCTATTATATTTTTAATGTAAACATAACATTCCACAACCCCCTCCTCTCAAGCATTATATCATTAATGAAAGGCCCCTAATGGGTCACCTTTGTCTACACATGTGCCTTGTCAATACAATTTATACTTACATTGGTGTAAACTGTTTTCATATATTTGAGCACTTGTTGAAACAATGTGTGTACGACAGTTTACTCATGTTGGTGTGAAAGTTTAAGCTAGCAGAAGGAATTCTGTTTGAGAGAAGGCAACTTCAAAGCAAGGCTTATCCCCGCATGCTTTGCCATGCAAACTACAAGTGAGTCAGTAGAGCTCCCCTAATCTGCAGTGTAAATGTAACTAGTTGTTTAGCATGCACTACACATTGTACAGCTTTACACCAGAAATACAGCCTATCTAATGATATTTGACTTGATTGCCTCACACGGAGAGAAAAGTCTACCTGTCAAGACTTGGTGACAAATGGAAAAAAACTTCAAAATGTCAAGGAAATTCAACCAAAATTGTAACAAAAATGAAGATTATAGATGAAAAAATCAATTCTCATGGGAAAAATTCTTTTTGGCAAAAACTTAGCTTCATGTATCATCTGGCCCCACTGGTGTAATGGCTAACTAGTTGGACTCATGACTGGTATATATTAAGATCCAAATCACAGTCAAGGCATGACAATTTTAATCTCTATACTGTATCCAACCCAGAGTGTGTGCCACTTGCTGTTAATCACAGAGTAGTCTATATAGTGGGTTTCCTCTGAAGACCATGAGTCCCAAAATACCATATTTCTGACACCTAATAACCACTGAATAAACAATGTGCTGGGGTGTTGATGAACAAACAATCCTTTCCTTTTCAACTTCCCGTATCATGATATTGGTATAGACAGGTGTAAGAGGGCTGGTCATGACCTTCCCAATCACATATACTGACTGAGGAAGGCTGGTCGTGACCTACCCAATCACATACACTGATTGAGGAAGGCTGGCCATGACCTTCCCAATCACATACAGTGACTGAGGAAGGCTGGCCATGACCTTCCCAATCACATACACTGACTGAGGAAGGCTGGCCATGACCTTCCCAATCACACCTTTATTTTCACAATACTTTTTATATTTGCCTAACTTGCAATTCTTTAGTTATTTTTGATGCAGTTTAATTAAAATAATTAATTTTGAAATGATTGTAGATAATATTCATTTTGGAAATAAAAGCATTCAATTTTGAAACAAGATCAGTAATTTCTGTGAATATAAACAAAATGAGTACTATTATAATAAATTATATAGTGGGTGTCACTAGCTGACTCATATGGGAAATCTTTTTCAATGTATGTTGAAAAATGATGGTTATTAATTTTGTCCACTGAATATGATGGCACTGACAAATTTAAAAAAAATGGTGCATGAAGTGTTCATTGAGAAAGTGGTACCAATGAGGAGGGGTATTTTATTAATATCATAATGTCAGTTTTGTGTGTTATGTATGTATTTTGACATGCTAAGTTGAATAAAGCAAGTTTTAAAATCAAATATATGTGTGTTATGGATTTATATTCAATATAGCCACTAATCTATTAGAAATTGGTAAAATACATGTTTAACATCAATTTTCAATACTTTTATTTTATTTTATATACTAAAAGATTAAATTTAATGGAAAACATTTTAAAGTATGTATAATGACAATAATTCATCAAAATGGGTGCTTCACTTTTCAAAATGGCCAACAAAATGAAAAACAAAATGCACACCAAAATTATAAATTTGCTTCAAACTTGCCCCTGAACTATAATTTTTCACTTTGAAGTTAAATAATAAGTTCACTTTGAAGTTAAATAATAAGTTCACTTTGATTCTACTTTTTGAAGAATATCTTCAACTAAACAGTTATGTGCATTAAATTCCACTAACAATATGTTTGCTAGTTTGTTCCTGAAACAATATTTCCAGAAAATGCTAGACTAAATTCATGGTGATTTTTCTTCTATTACATACATTTATTACAACTTTTCTTCCTTCTTGAGATTTTTCTTTCCATTTGTTACCATGGCTTACCTGTCGTACCTGGTTAATTACCTACCAGGTGCTTGTGAGTCATTCTGCAATGCAAATGTACAGGTATTAATGCACGTGCCCTCTGTGTGCACAATGATAGAATAGTGGGTGGTGAGAACAGTCAGGAAAACCCATTCAGTGAGCATCCGGTTTGAGAAATTTAATCTCAATTGTGCCATGTTAATTTTTGTGAAATGAAAAGAATCTATTTAAAGTATGAAGTGCAGTTATTATGAGTTGGGATAGTCATACTGTATCTTCTATCACAGTATGACAATCAGATTTCCGCTGATAAAATTCACCATAATAATACACCATTTTCATATATATTACATGAATTAAATATATCCGGTTTATTACTATATTGGTAATAGCATGGTAATGAGTTTATTACTATATTGGTAATAGCATGGTAATGAGTTTAATGTGTTAGCATTTGTTTCAAAACAGCATTTTCGAAAATACCTATTTTAAAATATATAAGAAGTGTTGTCATATTTTACCATTTTTGTGTAATACCAAACAAATTTATATTATCAAACAAGTACATTTCACCAATTTTATAAAAGCAAATCAGTACTGTCGGATTTCACCAATTTTACAGTATAAAACACAGTACTGTCAGATGTTGTCAGCTCTAAACAAAATCAAACAAGTACCGTCATATTTCACCAATTTTACAATATAAAACCTAGTACTGTCAGATATTGTCAGCTATATACAAAATCAAACAAGTACTGTCATATTTCACCAATTTTACAATATAAAACCTAGTACTGTCAGATGTTGCCAGCTCTATACAAAATCAAACCAGTGCTGTCAGATTTAACCAATTTTACAATTAAATGAAGAATTTTGCTCCCATTACATATGTATATTCAGTATATTATGTAATTCAGTCATCACATAATGCAGCCCTTTCCTTCTTTAAAAGGTAAATCCACTCCTTACAGTGATATTTGACCAACATGTGTAAAAGACAAGCCTAGACATCATTCACACAGCTTCCTTGCCTAGCTACACGAAGAATGGATTAAGAAACTTGTAACAAGACACATATGACACAGCTTCTTGTGGTCTGTTGGTCAAGGTCTGGTCATGCACTCACAGACTATAAATTACATTCTACATCCACTTGGACAATGGTCAGTCATTGTACTGAACAAAAACAGAATCTTTACCACAGCTTTATGCACATATATTATAGATGATTGATAAGTGTTTCTTATGAAAACATAATAAATACTTTTATGTTGCAATAATGTGTGTCATAAGTAAATATAAATTAAAGGGTTTTCATTTGGTTTATTTTTGTTATCCCCAGTGGCCAATGTTTATTTGTGCTGGGTGTGGGGGGGGGAGGGTGTTATACAAATATTCAGTCAAAAAGATTATAGATTCTCCAAACCAATAGTTGTCAATTACATTATGGTAATTTATAAGACTAGTGGTCTTGGATTTTATTATAGTTCATGTATGATTGATGTCTGTTTGTATTCCCTTATGAAATGATATTTTCTAAAATGTCCCATGACCTGTCTTAGCCAGAGAACATTGATGAATTAATCATTGGCAATTGGATGTCAAACATTTTGTAATAATGACACATATACATGTACTAGTATATAATTATAGTCACACTGAGGGACACCATGTCACAAATATCATGTTTGACATAAGCTGGAGTGTCATTAAACAAACTTCCCTTTCTGGCTATCTTGTACATGGATACAGTTTTCACAGTAATAATAGTTGACATGTCATACCATCAGGTGTCACCCAATAGCCAATATAGTTTGAACTGCAGTGTCATTAAACGGCGTATTCAATTCAGGTTTACAAGCACCTGTGAAAATCAATGTTGGCTTCGTAGCACTCATAACATTTGACACTTTAATGACATTTATCTGACATACATCACAAATACAATCTGCGCCATTATGTTGTACAAAGTGTTTGTGAGGTAACTGTTTTTCTTCACCTAGTGCTGTGTAAATGTAACAGCACATTTTTATGTTGTTAATTACGGTAGATAAAAACACTGACAAGCTCGGCAGTATGAAGTCATCTAACCACTGTCCTTTGAATGATTGATGTGTTAGAACCCCTATACTGGTTTTAGTAGCAATTCGAACCTGGACTGGCATATTAATAAAGCAAGTTTCACCAATCTTCTTCTCAATTTTTGTTTACCTTATAATCAGTCACTTTTTTATTTATTTAATACAAACTGTTGCTGAGATGTTTTTCTCAAATATAGTTTACCTTATTTTTTTCTTTACTGATACAACATGTATTGAACAACTAATAAAGTAAAGTTTGTTTTATTTAACAACGTCTCTGAGCACATTGATTTTTATCTGATCATCGGCTATTGGACGTCATACATATAGTCATTCTAATATATGTCTTTAGAGGAAACCCACTATCACCACATAGGCAACTCCTTCCGATAAGCAGCAAGGGATCTTTTATATGCATCGTCCCACAGACAGGACAGGACATACCATCACCTTTGATAAACCAGTTGTGGACCACTTGTTGGAATGGAAAATAGCCCAAACAGCAAATGGGTCCATTGAAAAGGATCGATCCGACTACCGACCGGTTCACAGGCAGACACGCTACTATTTGAGCTAGATCCCGCTCCTGAACAACTAATAAAGCAAGTTACAACAATCTTATTCTCAATTTTATTTTACCTTATAATTTATCTTTTCTTTCTTTACTGATACAACCTGTTGCTATGATCTTTTTCTCAATTATTATTGCCTTATAATTTATCTTTCTTGTTTCTTTACTAAATTACTTCAAATTGACAAAGAACATTTTAATCCCAGTGATAAGCGGGTGTCCATCTTGTGTGTAAACTGTGTCTGACAGACTCATGGCATTGTCATGTCTCTGGCATTCCACAGTGGATGACAAGATTCGTCTAGGTGTCTGAAATATTGTCAGTTCTGCTCACAGTTAGTTTAAATCATTCCGTGGCTATCGTCTACAGTTGTTCAGGGGTGGGTCAGTGAAGTTACAAACTGCAATATAATGAGGGTTGATTGCTTGGTAATCTTGTTTTATTCCTCTGTGTGGTATTGTAAATATTATCATGTTTCACCCGTATACATAACTTAGTCAAACCGTTTCATTAAAATATTTCATTTGTGGAAATCTCAACTGTGATTCATATACAAATAATTCACTTTTTATCAGTGTAATAATCTTTTTTTATTTTTTATTATTAAATGTTTGTCAATCAGAACTGTGTGATTTCTGCCTGAAGCCAAATAATCAGAAATGTTATTTACCTTTATTTGAATGGCTTGACATTTTGATGGATATAAAATTAATACTATTAGATGTATGAGTATCTGTGGTTTTTGTACATTTTTATTATGGAGGTTTTTAAAATGATTTTAAAATATATTTATTAATAAACTCTTGGCTATTCAATATCAATTCTCATTAGAGATCTGTATAGTAAATTTGTTTATTTTATTTTAAGTTAAAATATAAAACAAAAGTAACAAAAATGAACTGAAATGATATCAGTAATGGGTGGTGGTTTTGTTGAAAACTATAAAAAAAATACCTTTCCAAGGCTAATGACAGAATGTTAATGACATAGATTAAATTATGTTTAATCCTAATTAACATTTGATTGATTATATCATTAGATTCCATATGTCATTTCCAGGATAAACTTAGTGCAAATATAAAGTCAAATATTAATAAAATAAAATAAAGAAAACTTTTATTTTTAAAAATTCAATTTTCGTAAAAGTGTTTATGATAATAAAATAGTTTTCAAAATATTCATTAATCCTATGACTCAAAGTTTAAAATGCAATTTACTTAAATCACTAAGATCTATCTGAAACATCATCTTTCCTTAATGAAAAAGAACATAATGTGTTAAAGATATCTCAACACATTTTTAACCAGCAGTTATTTGGTGATAATATTATCATATTTGTAACAAATGATCTATAGAAGAAACCCAAAGCCTCTACGTCGGCTACTCTTTTTAATTAACAGAAATGTCTTTTATTTAAATTTTCACACATATACGACACCATTTGGTATACCTGTCATGGATCACTGGCTAGAACAAAAAACCTAATGTGTTTTCTGTGAGTGATTAATCATAAAGCCAGGTACTGAACCTCAGAATTACATAGGGAAAGCCAATTGGTTGAGACCCTTTACTCCCTCCTTTGGCTTCCCAATTTTTATGTCTTCCTATTATAATTTTGTTGTAAATAAAAATCTTTAAAATATCTTTAGATCCCCTTTTCCAAACTTCTACCTATGAGCTATTTCCCAGTCCACGGATGAAAAAGGTTTAATTTTCTTTATATATTTTTCCTATCTGATACAGGCACTTTTTGTGAATGTGAAAGATTTTGAAGTCCTTTATACTATTTTTCTGTTTGAGTTATCTCTGGTCGATGGATCGTGTTATTTTGAAACCAAGTTACTATTTTTAAAATTATCGTTGATCATGCCATTGTGATACAGATTGTACAGTCATCTTAAAATGATAACCATTTCATGGATGTCGAGATAAGTTAAAACATCATTAACCTTTGAATTGTATCACTGATATGAATGATAATTACTCTCAACCTATAATATTTCCTCCAACAATACCACAATGACTGAGATTTAATCAACCATGCCATGGAATGAGAAAAAAGATATTCTCCATTCAATATGTTATCTTATTTGATGGAAGATGTCGGTGTCTGGTAAAATATGTTGCTATGATATTGTTAACATTGTGTGAGGTGGGTCTTGTTGCCACACTGAGAAAAACACAATCTCATTCACTGACCACAAACATGATTATCTGGCGTTACATCTAACCGCTACAAACCAATGTGTGTATGCCATGCAAGTGTCATACAAATGCAACAAACCGTTGATACACCCACCAAAACTCTTTGATTTACAGTACAATGAGCACAGATTTACACCTGTAGCCAAAAGGAAATTTATCTGGTGCTGCCATTGTTGAGTTAATCCGTGGGCAGCCCATCAATGCCATGTGCAGGGTAAATACATTTGCTTAACGTGGAGAGATAAGGATGTTGTGGATTGGGCACCTCTGTGGATCACTGTGTGCCTGTTAAATTAACAATAAAGATCTTATACTGATGGTTCCAGGTTATGGCAATGACAAAAATGATACCCTGTTTAAAAGTAGTGGGGGAAACACTATAACTATTGTTTTGATGTTTATTTTTAGTGTTGTGCAAACAGGCATAAATGTCTTGATGAGAAGAGAAATATGATACATGAATATAAACAAGGGATTGTTGTTTACTGGGTAAGAACATATCATCTAAGTGGAAATTTTAGGTTGAATGTAAACACTCGGTGCGTACACTCCCATGGTCTTTTCTGGATGTTTCAGTGTCATATCAGAATGCTTCATTGTGACTTTAGTCCACAGAGTTTAAATCAGTCAAGTCCTCTTATTAAAAATAAGGTCCTGTTACTCTATATGTCGGAATGCTTCCAATAGATTCAAGGAGGATTCAAATGTTAAACACAGTCCCAAGGACCCGTGACCTAATTAATTTCGAAACAAAGAATTTCAAATATATTGATTTCTCCATAGAAATACTTCATTCAACTACTTACATAACTACCGCATCTTGCTTGCTTATTAATAATATTTTTTTAAATAATAATAAATTATGCTCACGGACAAATAAATTGAAAAAAAAAAAATTTCTTCCGTTGAAGGTGTCACGTATATATTTTGAGTCACGTGATGGGTATTTCCCCAATAGTCATTATTTAAAAATTTCTGAATGAAAAACATTTCGTACCAATTTATTTCACCCCATGAGGAGTTCCGATCTGAAATTTGAAATGTTTAAATACGAAAAAAAATTGACCATGGTTCAGTTAAAATGTCTTGCATGATATGAAAACGAAATCTAGTATAACAAATGCATGTAAGTTTCATTCTTAAACAATATTTATACTACAAAGCCCCTTAAATTTTGTGGGACTATGCCTTTAAGTTGTATGAATTATATCTTGATTTTAGAAGATAAAAGATAAGTGCGTTAAATGACATCCGAAGACACTGTATTTATCAGTGAATGCTAGATGTCAAATGTGACTCATGGTCTTCAGAGGAAACCTACTACTGCCACATAGACAAATGTTTCTGATAAGCAGCAAGAATCTTTTAGATGACTTTTTCCAGCTTATCACAAACTTTGTTGAACCAGTTTGGATCACTGGCTGGAATGTGAGATAGTTTGAAATGTAACGCTGCTAGAACACATTGATTTTTATCTTATCATCGGCTATTGGACATCAGTAGTTTCAAATGTTTACAATCGTATCAGCTTTAAGAGAATGGAACAGAGAAAAACAAGACCTCATTCATATGACCATACTGTGATCATACAACAAAATCTCTATCATAATTTATAAATAATTCACTACCTATTTAACAAATATTTACATACAAGCTTTAACACATTTGGATACCACTCCTTCTTATGCTAATAGGATAATTCAGCAAAACTTTATCTCTTAAATTAATAATTAATACTTTTTTACTAAATAAAGGAGAAAAATAATACCTCACTTTAATTCTTCTACACCCAATAGGCCATGACGTAACTGACCTTAGACATGATGTGTTTATGTGGGGGTGGGGGGTATTGTCCTAGCTTGTGATGGGAGTAATATCTGAGGGGTTAATTTCTTAAGGGTGTAATATTTAGGAGGGTATTGTCCAAGATAGTTTTAAAAAGACTGAATACTGGTATATCTTTTTAAATGTAAGTGAATCTTGGTGATCCAGTGGTAGGGCATCACTCTCAGGTTGAAGACTGTGGTTCAAAACCAGTTGGAGGCTGGCCCACACTTGGCAGCATGTTATTAAATGTTGACATCCAACAGCTGATGATTAATAACTCAATGTGCTTTAGTGGTGTCGTTAAATAACAAAACAAAAAAAACATTTTAAATGTTTTCTTAAGTTGTCATTCATCTTGTAAAGACTATATCTCAAGATATTGTCAACTTGCATGTGAGTTTTAGTTTAGCTGTACACAATAATAAGCTTGTGGAAGAGTTTAGCCCTGTGTATGGGTAACATGACAAGGTATCAAGGGAAAAGCAGAGATTACACAGATTAGATGTACCTGTCTGACTGATATATGAAACTGACCGGTCCATTGGGTAAGTTGTTTCCGATGAATCTACATTCCTAACCAAGATAGAGTATCCAGTTGATATCTGCAGCACCGGATATTTGTGTAAAGTTTTGTTTTCAAGTTTTTATCATCGTGTGCTAATCTTTGGGTTGGTAGCAACTGGTACCCCTCCAGAACTTCTCATCCACTTGAAAGAAAAGTATGTTAAGCTAGTATTTCCATAATAGATGCTCAAAAGCGAGTGAATTAAGTACTGAGTTTTGACGTGGAGCACACACACCCTATTAGAGATGCCCGTCTACTGTCAAATTTTTATCTGTCTCAATGAATTCTTACTATATTTTGAGCAGTATTCGTAGAATATGTACTTAAAGGTTTAATATAATATAGGTTGTCCGGTAATTTAATATCTGTTAATAAACAATTACACCAATAGAAGCACTTCCTAAAGAAAAGGAGTTTCTTTTATCAACTGTTCTTGTAATTCTTTTTAATCAAGTTTTTATGAGGACTGTCACTTTAGCCATTTTGAATTTTATGATTCAGACCAAAGATTGCAGTGTTAGCCATTTTGAATTTTATGATTCAGACCAAAGATTGCAGTGTTAGCCATTTTGAATTTTATCATTCAGACCAAAGATTGCAGTGTTAGCCATTTTGAAGATCATGTTTTTTCTAATACACGGTTATTAGGTGTCAAACACAGAGTACTGATAAATTAACATTCCTTTCCTACCTGCACACATATTACAAATGATGAGGTATGACCTATTATGTTTGTGGTAAAAACAGTTATCTAAACAATAGCTTCTAATAATTGGTAAAAAGAAATGGTTATCTAAACAGTAGTTTAATAACTGGTAAAAAGAAATAGTTATCAACACAGTAATCTGTAATAACTAAACAATATTATTTAACAGCAATAGTTTCTAATAACTAGTAAAAAATAAGTCTCTATTAATTGGTAAAAAGAAATGGTTATCTAAACAGTAGTTTAATAACTTGTAAAAAGAAATAGTTATCAACACAGTAATCTGTAATAACTGGTAAAACAAATAATTACCTAAACAATATTATTTAACAGCAATAGTTTCTAATAACTAGTAAAAAATAAGTCTCTATTAATTGATAAAAAGGAATAGTTACTTATATAACAGTTTGTAATAACCAGTAAAAAGAAATAGTTACCTATATAATAGTTTGTAATAACCAGTAAAAATAAATAGTTATCTATATAATAGTCTGAAATAACTAGTTAAAATAAATAGTTACCTATATAATAGTCTGTAATAACTGGTTAAAAAAGTAGTTACCTGTATAATAGTCTGTAATAACTGGTAAAAAGAAATAGTTACCTATATAATAGTCTGTAATAACTGGTTAAAAAGTAGTTACCTATATAATAGTCTGTAATAACTGGTTAAAAAAGTAGTTACCTATATAATGGTCTGTAATAACAAGTAAA
>JAULBS010082085.1:0-18944 GCA_032355785.1 Symmetromphalus regularis | reverse complement strand
CATATATGCATACCTATAATTATATACATTGTTATACTATATACATAGTATATATATAATATAAATAAGAATGTATATAATTATAGAGATCTCACAAATAAGAAAGTATCACTACATGGGGACTCAGTCTATTTACATTGTATATAGATTTGTGGGGTTTTTTTTCTCACCTTTTTCTAATAATAACTTCTAATCTCCCTTTGGTAATACTCTCTGGTGGGAGCTGAACAATTTGTCCACGGTACATTTCGTCCTCGAACGATTCGTCCACCGTAGATTTCGTCCATCAAATATGTACATTTCGTCTACGGAGTATAGATAATCGTCCAAATTAATTTTACATAAGAAAACCAGTGAAATCTTTGTGTTATTCTCAATCAATCAAAAATTATTTGGGTACTAAACACATTGCATTTGCATCTACAGGTTTTTTTTAAACATGATTCGTGCACGTACATTTCGTCAAATAAATTTATACATACATTTCGTTGACTAAATATTTACATTTCCTTCATCAACAACATGCGTTTGGACCACGGAGTAAAAACAAAGTAATTTAGGAGTTAGTAAAACAACATGCAGACCTCTCAATCTCGAGACACTGGAAACATGGAAACTGAAGCCCCAAAACCTGGAGATTTCAGTAAAAACCGGGAGACTGACATATTCATACATAATCAAATGCTAAGCAAAATAAATTGGTTATTCTTTTATGTAGAAAGCAATATAAGTACAGTGAGTGCGATTTTATATTATTAATTTAATACCTTTGAGACTGTACTATTATTACTTCTGGTCTTTATTTGTATTCTATTCCTTTTCTTACTTCACTTTCCAGTATGTGTGCGTGCATACCTCTCTCTCTCTCTCTCTCTCTCTGTGTGTGTGTGTGTGTGTGTGTGTGTGTGTGTGTGTCTGTGTGTGTGTGTGTGTGTGTGCGTGTGTGTGTGTACCTCTGTGCGTGTGTGTATTCTTTGATATATATTTTTTTGTTCTGTCGGATTACCAAAAATAAACATATACTGATATAATTATTATTATTACTATTTTTATTTTATTTTTATTTTTTTTATTATTATTATTTTATTATTATTATTATTTACATGTTATTATTATTAATGTTTAATATTTATATATATTTAAAGATTATTAACTTTTAAATAGTATACATTTATTGAAAGATAGTGAACCATGGCTCCCCAACCGTGGCACTATCTGGGGGTAATAAAAATGTAAAAAGAAAAAAGTAAAAACGACTATTCAAATAAATGTTAATTTATTATGGAAAAACCCCAACTGGCGGACAAAATGTCCAAATTCATATTTAAATTGTGGACAAAATGTACTATAACTTGGCAAAAACAAAAATGGGTCCGATGTTGGTTCGTGGACGAATGTGTGGTGGACGAATCGTCTGTGGACGAAACGTAATATGGACGAAACGTTTAGGAAGCTGCCTGGTTCGTTCGGCTGCACCGACCGACGGTTTGACAGGTTATTGTATGTATCGCTAGCAATAAATCATGACAGCATCACATTTACTCTGTGTGTCTAATTACAATTAATAGCTTTATAATGTAAGTGACAGAGTTTACAATCTATTTTATTGTTATAACGATCAGATATTTACTTTAGTACGCTGTTGGTGTAGGTTTATGCAAATTGGCCTGATTAACGTCATAGCAGTGTTTTCATTCTTTACTTGAATACTTCCGGTAACTTTACATACAAAAAAACAACTGGCCAGATTTGTACCCTGTCCATTATTTTATTAAATACAATCAAATTATTTTTATTAGTTATTGTTATTATTCAAGACCATAGTCTTTTTTCTTTTCTTTTTTTTAAATCTAAAAGTAAAAGACATGCATAACTAAATAGTGGATAAACAGCACAGATCGGGTCCAACAGGCACTTTAAAATTCTGGCCAACACGATTTCTGTCAGTCATATTAAGTAGCGGATACAGAGGGGGTGTCCAGATTATGGATCCCTCCCACCCGTTCTAGAATTTTGGAAGACATGAAAATTAACCGTTTTTTCCCTAGTCCTATTCACCCATCACATTTGGATATCCCCCCCTTCTCTCCAGACTTTCAGAAATACTTCATCTGCGCCTGATATTTCCAGCCACATCACATCACAGGATTCGTTGTTTAATGACACCCCAGAACATTGTTTATTCAGTGGCTATTGGTATTAATGTTTTGTGACATCAGTCTTTAGAGGATCAAACTACCACCACAGTCTACTCTTTCAAATTAGCCTTAAGGGGTCTTTTATTTGCACTTTCCCACAAATAGGACTAACCAGTTACTCTAGGTTGGAGCCAGTAAAGAGATTAAAACACTCATGCTATGATTGAGATATGATCCCAGTACCTAATAGCCATGAATCCAACAGCTTAACCATTACACCACTGAAGTTGGTATGTAGTGTAATTAATGTATGAATTTAATTAAATTCTATAAAATCCACCACTTTTCAACATGATGTTTCCACTCATAAATATCTAGGCCGAACCCTGAAAGAATTGTTTTGTTTTTCAGAAAACATGTCAAAGAAAGCTGAGGTGACAGTCAACTTTGATCAAGAAATGGAAACCAGTTTCTTCAGTCAAGAACATTCTAATAGTCTCATTGAAAACATGGAGAAACTGAGACTGGATGGGCATTATGCTGACATAACGATCATTGTAAACGGCAAAACATTTCCATGTCACAAAGTCATTCTTTCATCGGGATCGGCATATTTCAAGTCAATGTTTGCATCAGGAATGGAAGAGAGCCGGAAAGACACTGTTGACCTCAAAGAGGTTGATGCATCAGTTTTTGAGAGCGTCTTACATTTCATCTACACCGGCAATGTGACCATCACTGAGACGGTGGTTCAGGATCTGTTTATCCAGGCACAACTCTTCCAGATTTTCCCACTTGTTGAATTGTGTGTCCAGTTCTTTCAGCAAAACATGCATGATGGTAACTGCTTGGCTGCAATGACTCTAGCAGACACCTATAGCCACCAGTGTTTGTATAACTTTGCTAAAGAGTTTGCTTGTGTGCATTTTAATGCTATCATGGCTGATGAAGACTTCTCAAAGCTCTCTGTTGATTGTGTTGTGGATTTGCTAAGAGATCGACGTCTGAACTGTAGCTCAGAAGACCAGGTGTTCCAGATGGCTGTAACTTGGCTGGAAGCTGATGCAGAACGCAGAAGAAGCTGCCAGTTCAAGGTTCTCGAATGTGTAAAGTTCCCATTGATCAACTCCAGCTTTCTAATGGATGTTGTAGTCAAATCAGATTTTCTTATCGAAGAAGACAAAGGTAAGGAGCTTTTGGAGGATGCCATCATGTATCACAATGTACCATCAAGATGGCAGATGCTTCCTTCATACCAGATCACACCAAGATTTTCCTTCCCATACTTTGAGAGTGCTATCCTTCTTGGGGGTCGGCTGATGGATGGTCTCAGCAATGATGTCGAATGCTACAGAGCTGACACCCAAGAGTTCAGTTCCCTCAAGATGCTCCCTTTCAAAAAGAGAAACGAATTCTCAGCCTGTTCTATAGGTGATGAAATCTATGTTTCTGGTGGTTTGCGCAGTTCTGAGTTTTGGAAATATGATCTTACCTTCGAGACATGGTTACGTGGTGCAAGCATGCTACATGCGCGCCGTCGCCATGCGATGACAGCAATGGATGACAAGATCTATGTTCTTGGAGGATTCAATGAAGAATCGGTGTTGTCTTCCATTGAAGTTTGGGAGAAAAAGCTCAACAAATGGGAAGATGCAGGTTCACTGTTGACAGGTGTGGAGAACATGGGATTTGTGACATATGGAAAGAAGATCTACTTGTTTGGTGGGAAGAACAATGATGAGATGGTCACTAACACT
This sequence comes from Symmetromphalus regularis, assembly GCA_032355785.1. Lineage (NCBI taxonomy): Eukaryota > Metazoa > Mollusca > Gastropoda > Neomphalida > Neomphalidae > Symmetromphalus > Symmetromphalus regularis. The sequence continues at coordinate 15,049 of JAULBS010082085.1, read as the reverse complement.
GTCCAGTGCTATGACACCACGACCAGTCAGTGCACCGCTCTTGAGAAAGGTCTCCCAGCCAACGACATGTGTCTGAGTGCAACCATTTTGAATGGACAGATCTATGTTGTAGGATTGGAAGGTGTCTTCCGCTATGGTCCTACCACGGATAATTGGGAAATCCTTCCTGATATGAGTTATCCTCGTGATTTTGTCAGTCTCACAGTGCTTGATGAAAAGTTATATGCTTTTGGGGGAAGACGAAGAGGGGCTAAGGATAATCTGTACTCGGATATTATTGAATATTTTGATCCTGTCACCAATACGTGGCATCAGGCTGGCAAGATTCCTGTTCCCATGTACTCCTATGGCTGTGTACGTGTCTTCCTTTCACCAAAAACTGAGCATGTTGTTATGTCAACACCAGAAACCCCTGTTGCATAAATCCTTGATAGTTAAATGTATTGTTACACCCCAGATAGCCAAGTTGAGGGGAAGCCCTATGCTGTATGCTATAGATGTTACAACTATCCAGAAGTTTTATATTGTTTTTAACCTTTTGATTTTCACAAAAATATTAATGGTTTGATTATTTTTGTGATTTTAATGCTCATTTGCTTACTTGTACATTATATACACAAGACATGTTGGTATAAAATGAAATTCTCAATGTCACAAAATACATATCTGAAGCCATAGTTTTAAATATTACAGTCATGTATTCTCGTTATAGGCTTTTGAGAATTTAGTGTATGTATGTGTATATATGTAATTATTGTTTGTCTTGGCTTTGTACATTTCTTTATTATAGTGATTTTGGACAGTGAATCTCAAAAGGAAAACTTTTGCCATTTATTTTATTATTTTAATTGAATTTAATTTTTTAATTTAATTTTTTTTTTTAGATATAACTTCCCTACAGAGATATTGTTTCTTTACATCATTCTTCAATACTTTTTTTTTTTTTTGAATATCTAAATTATTATCAAACATAATTTAATTAATTTTATGTAATCTGGTGAAAATCATGAATATGATATAAAATAAAAATGTAGTGACTGTGTGACAGCATATATATATATATATATATTAAGGGATAAATGTTTATTATTAAGTACTATAAAAATAAAATAATAGTTATTATTATTTGGTATGTTTTATATAAGTAAATCAAATAGTTTTGCTTGAACAAAAAAAATATACTTTGAAAGTGCTACTATTAAAAAGTAAATGACAAATATTGCATACAGTAATATTGCTTCTTTGAGTTACGCGAAGGCCTAAACAAAAAATGTACTAGTAATGTGTTTCAAGATGCTGGACCATACTTACAAAAAAGGACTGACCGTATATCTTTATTCTATATTTTAATGTTGTGTTACTGTTTAGATCTATAGAAAAAAAATCTAAATAAAAATATCCTAATGATTGTTTTTCAGTAATATTCCAAAACTACACCTTAATTTGTGTAGGCATATTGTGACATACAAGTGAACAATTTAAACATAAAACAGAAGAAAATATTTTGAATATTAAATAATTTAAGATTCATATAAATAAAATATAAGAAAATGTATTTTCATCAATTTTAGATGCCATTTTTGTTAATTTTGGAAACCATATTTCAGGCATGCACAAATTGCACAATCGTTTCGTTCATACCTTGGTTATGCAAATTCATTTCACATAACCGACTTACTGTTCGTGTAAAATTTGCTAAATAAAGTTTCTATATCATCGTTTCTCAGAGTACAAACAACTTTACTGATTTCAAACATGCATAATTATAATTACACTTAACAGAAATTACAAATACCATTCTAGTTTTTTTGTATACTTATGTTCGGAGGTGTAATATATTCTCATTGGTTGTTTGATATTGCCAAAGGGAATTCCTTCAAAATGTGGCCAATCAGAAATTGCGATGCTTCCATTAATAAATGTTTGTTGGAAATCTTTGGCAGATTACAAAGAATGATCAAATATCATATGTGCGAGGTTTTCCAAATTCATTTTTCAGATTTTCATTCAACAAATAAAAATTTTGTGAAACACATGTAATAATCAAAAAATTACTTGGATATAAATTTGATGTGTATACTGTAAATGTATATTCATTACAGTTCCTTTTTACTTCAAAGTGACAATGGTTTTATTTATTAAAACTTGGGGTTTTTTCTTTTTTATAAAACCGGTTATGCAAACCTATTTTCCAGTTATGTAGATTTTGAATTTGTGCAGGCCAGTATTTTTTTTAATTAAGGAAAGTTGTGAATTATGTTTTTAAAAAGAACTTCATATTTCATATACCGTATTTGACCGTTCAAGTGCACATGCCCTATTAAGCACATACACACCCCTTGTCTCATGGCTGCCAAGCAGCTTGAACTCGTCTCTGGATCATGAGATTTTAAAAAACGTGAACATCGAAAGCTGAACTCACCTTCGAAATCCCGATCATTTTGCAACTTTTAACAGGAAAGGAAGAGCATTTTTTTGTCCAGTGAATACATACAAAGCATCTGCCTTGACATTTGTGCTTAAACGAACGACAAATATAGAATTATTATTTTTTACCGCACTGTGTGCTTAACGGTCGCTTACGGTACATGTATTATACATGTTTAGAAATGATTGTGTTGAGTTGTCACATTCTGTAAAAAAGTCCATGTGATCAATGTTGTTTGTTTTCTGGTCACATCATAATATACCTGTTATATCTCTGTGTGAAAGCTGTTTCCAGGTTTGTATATTTTATTGTGTGTATAATATATGTAAATGCTTTGCTTCATGGAATACTTGTGATACTGTGCACAAATTAACTGTTTGATTAAATGTCTATTTTGTTGTGTATATGATTATTTTCATGTTAATTTATTGATGCTCTTGTGTATGAGTATGTTTTATTGGTTGTGGTTCACCTCGAAAGTGATTCAGTTTTGGTCAATTTTAAGAATTTTGATTATTTCTTGAAATATTATTTAAGAACATTTTGATTATCAGATATTCAGTTGTGTGGCCATGCTGTACACAAATTAAGTTATTTTAATTTGGCAGTGTGTATAATCAGAAATTGATGGTTATCAGTAGCTGTGAAAGATGCATGTGAGCTTTAGTAATCCAGTGGTAGGGCAGTGGTTCAAAACCTGTTGGAGGCTGGCTCACACTTGAGTATGTGTCAGTTTCCAAATGTTTGACATTCAATAGCTGATGATTAATAGATCTACTCCTCTAGTGATGTTATTAAACAAAACAAAACACAAAAACTGCAAGAAGTGGATTACCTTCCTTGATGAGTTACTTCCCTTTGTTAATCTCTAGTTAATTAAAATGCCATTGTAATGTTATTGCAGTAGTGATGGTGTTGATAAAATAGTATTGAAATTCATTTGGCAAATGTATTTCATGTTTAGGGTTTAGTTGCATCACTAACAAGAGTTCAGAACATCAGATCGTTAAACTTAATAAAACCCAATTTCCAAATGTTGATGTCTGTATGTCAAGAAGATCCGATTGTTAAACTATTATTAAAACACCATTTTCAAACATTATTATCAAATATGTCATCACAAAACATTTAAAGATTTCCTAAGATCAGCCAAATTTTAAAGTTGCTTTTGCTGTTTTGTAAATTCTGTTTTGTAACTGGACTGTTTCAGAACATCATAGTCTTGATAATAGTTGCATAACACTTTCTATCTCTTGAAGAATCATTGTTTATATCTTCTGTACCACATTGCTGTTAAGAAATTGGCTTGTGGTGGATTACCCACCATTTTGCACTAATATCTGTAGCACACTGTAGAAGTTAAGTATCTGGTTTGTGCAGGATAACCCACCATTTTGCATTGATATCTGTTGCACATTGTAGATATTAAATAACTTGTTTGTGAATGATAACCCACCATTTTGCACTGGTATCTGTAGCACAGTGTAAATGTTAAATAACAGGTTTCTGCACAATAGCCCATCACTTTGCACTGGTATCTGTAGCACATTGTAGATATTAAATAACTTATTTGTGTGTGATAACCCACCATTTTGCATTAGTATCTGTAGCACATTGTAGATATTAAATAACCCACCATTTTGAATTGCTTTAAAGTAATTTTAATTATATGGGATGTCTGGGTTTTTTTTGTTTTAGAGCCAGAATAGTGAATGACATCACTTCATCATACTTCTTTAAGTCTGTTGTAAAGTGCAATACTCCTTTGATATTAATCAAACTTAGCACAGATTTATGTATTTTTTCATGTGCATAGGTGTTGCATTTGTCGCCATAACTATATATTATACATTTCACAGTGTATGCCATCAACTTTTTTTCAAACCCATTTCATATCTTTTCTGGTATAGATAAGCAGATTGATTACAATGTGTTTATCATTCAGATTATCTAATTGTCAAACTGCCTTTGTATTTTCTCGTATAGATAAACAGATTGATTATAATGTGTTTATCATTCAGATTATCTGATTGTCAAACAGCCTCTGTATTTTCTGGGTTGTGCTATCATAGCTTCCAAACAGATGAATACTTTTGAAAAAGGGTGTTTTTTGTTTTGTTTTGTTTTGGAAGGTAGTGGGTTTTTTTGTTTAAAATATAAATGCTTATTCAAGAAAATCTTAGATTCACTAACAAATGTCAAATTGTATCTGGAATTATTCATATTTTGTTTCTTTCTTTTAAATAAAATCATAAAAGTATTCACTGGTTTTGTTTCTCATTTTTCTAATTTATAATAGAAGTCTCATTCTTTATTACTTATTACATTTTGTTTCATAAGTGTGGTTTACCATTCAGTCTGTTAAGTATTAATATTTTATTGAAACCAATGGGCATCTTCATTGAATAGGGTCCATTATGCCTTTTATTGAGGAACTGATAATTAATGATTTAAAAGTAATTCTGAGGTACAACTTTTGAATTACATTGTAGTTAAAGGGGTACAGTCATTGTTTCACAATGTGGTTATTCACCAATATGTATACGTGCATGTTCAAATATACTGCATTTAAAAGAGCATACATCCAAATACGTGCACAGAAATTATAATCCATAAAAGCATTTTTTTTTTCACTGGGAAATGGTTGCAGACCTATTAATATTTGTGTTAAAATATAGAGTATATCATCAGTTAAATTCAAACAAGTAATAACTCGGGCATATCCCCTCGCCCCCTTCCTCTTTTTCTGTAAAGAACAACAAATAAATAAATAAAATCACTAAAAAATAGATTTTGCTTAATAAAAATATTTTCAGGCTGACAAAATAAAAGTGGCCGAAACCGGGAGTTTTCGAAGTATGAGGGGGTTCTTGCAGGAAAGCTGCTGCCCTTCGGTCACCAACTTTTCTGTACCTGCCAGTCAGTTCACAGAGTTGATGATGGTCTAGAATGAACGAAATTCAGAAGAAAACTGGAAACATTTGTTTTTCCATTGTTTTATTGTATTATTTTCAAGACCAAAGAAACTATTGATTTACACGACTACGTGGAATTTCTGTAGTTTCATACCGAGCCCAGCAAGACGACGAAAGTAACCTCTATTGGTGCACATGACCGTGTGGAATAGTCTGTGGTTTGATGCACCGGCCAACAAGAGAATTCAACGAGAAAGGAGGACGCCCGATGAACGCACCCGCTGACGTCAGACACACTAGGTCGGCTTCACACCTTAAATATAATATGAATTTGTATGAAGGGACTGGTACATATTTTTATATTTTGTTTAACAAATGACTAAACTTTTCTGGGCAAATTTCATCCCATACGATTAAGAAAAAATAATATCTAGGTAAAGGATGCATCGTGTTAATCAGAGCACGTTGCTGTGAAGCGGTCGGTCTTGTTTTTTTTTTTGTTTTTTTTTTTTAAATTAAACAGGAGCGGCGGAGCAATAATTCTGAATTCAGCATAACCTCGTATCCACTTTAAACAACGCTTCTTGCCTAGATATGTTCGCAAAAGTTATAATATTATTACATAAAAATAACAATGATTTTTTTTTTTTTCATTGACTACTATTCACACAAACTGAATTATGAGTGCATAAATGTTATAAATCAATGTACTTAGCCTACTTTAATAGAGGTAAATGTGAATTTGTAAAACTCTTACTCTACAGTAAAAGATGAGCAGGCATCTCCCAATTTACTACGACATTCTGCACAACAGGCACATAGTCTCCGCCCGAGCTCGCATCCCGGTGGGGGTGGGGTACACTGGGCGTCGTCACATGAGACGCATGTCAGGGCCCACGTACATGCCGGTATGCACAGACACACGGCAAGAGCCACAAGCCACCTCATAACTCTGTTCCTGAAAGTTTAATCACCTTTTCATTGTGAAGTATATGGAGAATATAGAAACAAGCTTGGATATAAGCGACCTGTCATACACACTGTCCAGCAAATTTGTCATTTTGGAAGATTTGACAGTCGCAAAATTAATTCTGGACAGTCATTTTGTCCGACACTCGATTCATAACTTTTGATGAAAATTAACATAGCTGTATCAAACATTCATTTCATCTTGTAAATATTAACAAAATTTGGATAAATTAAATAATAAAGAAAATACACAGAATAAAATATATTATGTTTTGGTGCTTAGGTATTTTATTTTGGGTGGGGGGTCAACTTTTCAGCACTAATAGGAATGCAAGACAGGGAAACATAAGACGGTAGTGAGGTGGAAAAAGGTGTGATTGGGGTGGTGTCTATGTCAGTGGTTGTATATATATTTCTAATGTGTAGAAGAAGAAATTAAATAATAATAATAATTGTGAGACAGGGGCATCTTCTGGCACAAACTGACTGATATAGGACATCCTGACAGATACACAATATATATATATATATATATATATTGTGTATCTTACTGAATGAAATTTCGAATGCAGAAGTCCGACGTACTGGCTTGCAAAGCACATTCTATTTGGGGTACCGAAAGAAGCCCATGCACCAATCACTGCTCGCCTCGACGTATGGTCAAATGAGTGAGAAGAAACTATAGCATTCTAATTCAAAACGTTAACTTTGAGACATCTTGTAAATAGTATTTGAACGTAATCGCATGTAAATTGTAATACGGAACTTAAATCACACACAAAAGTACAAAATCATCAAAAAGGTCAAAAACGAGCAAGTCTTAAACATATTGAGTTGGCAGACGACATTTAAGAAAATGTACTTACGAATGGCGTCGTTAATGTTAACTCTATGGCTTTGTCCAAGTGATTTCAAAGAGACAGTGTCTGCCAGATGGACAGACTCACATAATAATTTATTATCAGTTGTTACCTGACTTATTTTTTATACAAATTATTTATGAATCATTGTGACATGTATAAACATATTTTCAGCTACAATAATGGTAGGCCAACGTAACCTATCTTATTCTTTAACTTTTCGAGATACTCGGTATTGTTTTCATTAATTTAATATTATAAGTAGGCTAAGTTAAACACACTGCAGACGTTTATTTTTTAAGATGGACATTTGAAGTCTAGTCCCTTAAAATTAATAAAGAAGGTATTATCTGGCAAGGAATATTTTATGTGCATCATCCCGCTGACAGAACAGCACATACATGGTCTTTGTCACACCATTTATAGAATATTTATAAGAACGAGAAATAGCTGAAACCGGCCAGACGAACCATCTACCTGTGAGCTACATCCTCTCTCCCCCCCCCCCCCCATCATTCATCCTCCATTAACATAATCATTATGTGTATTTAGTTTAATCTCAGGGTGTGTTAATTTATTATTGGATTATATACGATTCTGCGTTTCCATTACACAAACGATGTTCTTTTTGAAATAACTACTTAAAGTAGCAGTTCTCATAAAAAACGTAAGAGGGAGAACTCTTTATTATTAAACAAGATAAAATGAAAAACATATATTTTTTTAATTAATGTTATGTGAAATACCCCCAGTGAATATCAGCATGCCACTGCATTTAAACGTTTGAGCCCACTTTCAGACGTCCTAGATCCGCCCTTCCACCAAACCCTAAGTTTCATGCGACAGAAATTCACAAAGTGGATAGCACAGAGTATGTAACAGGGTTCATACATCTTCTAAAATCAAATTTCGTTGTTTTCTGCAAGTTATTACAAAAATCCATGACATTTTAAAAATAAAATAACCACATATCCATGATTTCCCATGAATGGGGGAGTTTGTAAAGGAGAAAGTAAGTCTTGTACAAGAAATGCAATATTCCAAAGCCTGACATTCATTTTCAAGATTGAGAAGCAATATTTGATTGTCAGATTTTAATTGGGAAGCAAATGCTTGAAACTGAAAAGCAGCTTTAAAACAGTCGACTTTTCAGCGACTGTCGCCTTTATTGTTGGTCTAATTTACTAATAATATACCCTAACAACCATATTCGGACGCAATATTCTTAGTTTTGAAGCTATCTGTTGACAGACAATTCTTCCGTTGGTATGTGCACAACGATCTATGGTAAAATTATTTCTTCTTTAAGTTGTATATATTTTAATTTTTTCTACAACAATACATTTACATGCACCCACCCTACCAACAGTTTCTGGTGATAAAACATTTTGTTGTGAGTACACCATAAGGTGATTCAATAGGATACCTAAACCAACCATCAGTCAGACTAAATCACATTATAAAAACCAAACAAACCATTAACCATTACCAAGACAGTAATAATAAAAACAAAATACACCATTAGCCAGAGATTAATGATCACAATAATTATTTTGCACTTTTATTTTCTTTTATTAACATAAACATAGTTTTCATATGAAAAATTTTAACCTGTACAATCTTAAAATAAGCATGTAATCTGTATATAGCTCATATAAATTCTATGGGTAAATAGATCTCAAATGTTTGTTTTTTGGTTTCGTTATTTTTTTCAATTTAATTATTCTGAGAAAATCTTTGATTGTACAAAAACCTAACAGAGTCCTACAAACTTCAATATTAAACTGAGATAAAAGATATATTATCTCAATTTGTTTTTTTACAAAAACACTGCAATTTCAATGTTTTACAAATATGTGGAATATTAACTGTCTTTTTTCTTTCAAAACATTTTTCCCTTAATGTTGAAATAGTGAAACACTGGAATTTAGTAATCCTGTCAATTTAATGGCAGTTTTTTACACAGAAAGGTTCAACTGCATCTGGAATTTTGGCTTTCTATAAATCTTTATTCAGTTTTCTGTGCATCCGTTCTTCAGTCTCACACTGTCTGGACGATCATCTTTCGCTTGATGTCATGAGTAAAATGGTTGGATTTGAAAAGGTCACTTTCAAAGAATGACGACAGGTTGTGAATGTTGATTTGACGAGCCTGAAAAAAAATCAGAATACATTGATCAAGTTATCATTAATCACCACTAAATAGGAAACAGCCCTTGAAACATAAAGTCATCAGGTACAACTGGAGATATTTTCACATTTTTAGGGTCATAATGTATAATATAACATCTACCCTCAAGGAACTGGAAATAACATTAAAAAAGAAATCTGGCTACTGAACTAAAAGCAAATCCAATGGTGGGATATGGGGATTAAATCCTCCCTTGCCCAGCAGTTTTTATTTTCTACCATTATATTTTGATTGTATATTATTTTGAAAACTCCAAAATTAAAAATCTTTAAAATATTTTGAACCCCCTTTCCAAAATATCTGTATCCACTCCTGCAAACCATTAGTTCTCTACTAAGCCTGAACAAATTTTAGAAAAACACTTTTTCAGTCTCTTTAATATCGGTGATTATTTTACATTTTCCTACCTTATCAGCCAAATCCTTCTCCGATATTTCAATAGATTCTTGCTCCATCCCAAAGCGATTTCGCTGGAATGTCATCTGATCCTGTGAAAGTTGCTTCAAGATGAACAGCAATAACTCGTTATTGTCTTTACGGAATGCCAAGTAACGACCAAATGTCTGCAAGAGAAACAAGTGTTGAAAAAGAATCTCTTATTAAGTTATCTACATCAAGAAATAATCTTTGTAATTCGACATCATCATGTGACAGACTTTTGAAGTCATAGGAACGAATCACCTTAGTCGACTCATTTTATGATTATTTTTTTACCAGTCATAACCATGCCAAATGGCTGTGGTACGTGTTGTCCTGTCTGGATACCGATCATACGTTTCAGTTAATGGAAAAAATGTAACAGGTTTCCTCTGATGACTTGTTAAAATAACCAAATGTTTTAAAATAAGGAATCAATTTTTTAATAATCCCGAAGTTGCCACATTTGAAGGCATGCTATAGTGAAATTCGGAATGAGTTGAGCAAAGCTTACCTTTCTCATACTTCTCATCACACTGAATTTCTGTGTGCTGATAAAACTTTCCAGCATAATTCGTATTGCCATGTTGACGTCATCATCATTGATATAGTCGCGCAGATGCATCTTGGCATGTGCTTCGGCCATCCTGATCATCGACTCGATGTGACGCACGGTGATAGGAATGCTGCCTGTAGACTGTAATGAGAACAAAGTAACAGCATTAACAATCTTATAAAACAACAGTGGTTATCTAATTTACATAATATTCATATAAAGGAAATCTAATCAGATTTCCATAAAAATAAATTTCAAAATTTTAAAAATGTTTTATTTGACAGTTAGGCAACATATATTAGAAAGTATAATTTTGATGTCCAGATAATAAGTGTATTAATTATTAGCATAAAAATTCTGAATTAACCATTCCGTACATTTTAAAGAAAAGGCATAATTGAAAAAATTGCATTCTCATACATTCCTTGACATGTAATTGGATATAAAACACAACATTCCCTTTGGATGTTGGTGACCAATATTGCTAAATACTGAAGTCTAGCACAATAGATGATAAAACCATGTTAGTTATTAAAATACTGGACTTTGAATATAGGCCATCTGATAAGTTTGTTAGATTTCACATAGCATTATGCTACTCCATATAAATAAATGTTTTACATATTGGTAGTGTGCCACCCATATAACCATTATGGTGCTCTCCAATGTAAGGAGGAATAAAACAAAATAAAGAGAGACTTATCAACAATGGCTGAATATGTTGTCTGTCAAAACATAGCAATGTTATTTATTTAACTACACCCACCCCCACTCTTTAGCACAAATGTAAACATTGGCTATTGGGGGTCACAAACATATCAATGTGTACTTAACCTATTTATATATAAAGTGATGTCTGTAGTAAAATAAATCTGCATAATTACTAAAAATACCCACCATAGATTCTCTTCTGAGTTCAGCATACATCTTGGCAACTTTATCTTGATCCATCTGATGCATCTTGGGATGGGTTTTGTCCTTGGCATAGACAATATATTTCTTTAACAAATCTTGTGGAATGGGTTCGATACCAGTCTGATTTAGTGACTCCTGAAACAAAATCACAACGTATCATTTTATTTCTTTGAAGCAGTAATACACTAATTTAATCAGATCGGTGCCTGATAGATCAGGCCTCTCCAAGGTATGTTTTAACTTTTATCATTATAAACACTTTTTAAATTAATATTCTGCCACTTTACCTCAATTTCAGTTATTAAAGATTAAAAATGTTAATGTTAATTCTTAATTTCTAGTCCTCACCACAATAATCACCATCTGGCTATACCCTGAAAACAATGGAAAATAAAATCTAGGCTTACCAACAAGTCCTCCTGCTGGTCTCCGTGATTGGGGTGATGTTGAATGTGACTGCTTGTAACAAACCGTGCCAATCTTTCATCCTGAAACACAAATACAGATGACAATCTAGAGTTAAAAGTAATCAATCTCTGGTATCAAACAATATATATATATAGTTGGATATAGCTTAGTAGAAAAACTGCCTCAGCTACTTTGGTCTAACAGTGAGCCTCAATGGACTCTCAAGTAGAAGACTGTGGTTCAAAACCCATCAAGGATAGATCTCAATTTTCCACATGTTGACATTCAATAGCCAATGATTAATAAATCAATGTGCTCTAGTGGTGTCATTAAACAAAACAAACAAACAATAACAAAAAAATTGTTCTAACATCAAGATTTTGACTCCTATCCTTGAACAGAGTGAAAACACAAAACCCTTCCTCCCTTTAAGAATGCACTAAATGAGAATAAACCTTCCTAACATGAATTTTTTGCCAATACAATGTATTTTTAAAATGTGTTGTTTAGAATATGGAAAATACCTGCACAGGATCCACCGTGTCTCGCACCACACAGAGAATGTCAAACCTAGAGAGAATGGGCTCCGTCAAATCTACCTGAAAAACCACAAGTAAAACCAACTTACCTCAAACCATCTTTGTTATTTTCAGTTTTTCTTTTATGTACAATAATGCCACAAACATCTTTTCTTAAAATTAATTTTAAAAAATAAATCAAGAAAAAAAAAAGTAAAACCTTTTTACAGCCATCATGTCAATTTTGGTTTTTTTTCTTATATTTAAAATTCTTAAATTTTAGGTGTTTATGTTTTAAATTAACTTTGTGTTGTGTTTTTAAAAATCTATCATAATCCATTTTGATTCCTACTACTTTATGACACAGTAATCAACAACAATAAAACTGTTTAAATTATTTGTTTTCATTTTTCTTTTACAATATGTCAATTGACTAATTAATACTATAAAAGATCCACCTTAAAATGTACAAGAAATGGATCTCAACACAGTGAACAAGAAACATAATATTGACATTTTCTGAAAATGTACAAGAAATGGATCTCAACACAGTGAACAAGAAACATAATACTGACATTTTCTGAAAATGTTAATGATATGGATCTCAACACAGTGAACAAGAAACATAATACTGACGTTTTCTGAAAATGTTAATGATATGGATCTCAACACAGTGAACAAGAAACATAATACTGACGTTTTCTGAAAATGTATAAGAAATGGATCTCAACACAGTGAACAAGAAACATAATACTGACGTTTTCTGAAAATGTATAAGAAATGGATCTCAACAGTGAACAAGAAACATAATACTCACGTTTTCTGAAAATGTTAATGATGGATCATAACGACCTCCAATAGGGTTAGCTGCTGATATGATTGTACATCTGGCTTGCAATGATGTCACAATGCCAGCTTTTGCTATGGAAATGCTTTGTTGTTCCATGGCTTCGTGAATACTAGTTCGATCTGCATCATTCATCTGCAGTAGACAAATGAAAGCAATGATATATTTTATTTAAGACAACACTTAAGATAATCAGTCCTTCAATCTAGCAAATAAAGTTTTATCATAATTTTTAAAATTTCAAATAAAAGATAAGGCTTGGAAATAAGAGGTTAGTCAATGGAACTATCCAGTATAAATCTGTCATTTTGGAAGATCTGACAATCTTTCTCCGAATGGATTTATCCCCGACCCAACTACTACCCTATGACTGGTTTATCAAAGGATGTGTATGTGCTGTCATGTCTGTGGGAAAGTGCATAAAAGATCTCTTGCTGTTAATGGAAATAGCAGGTTTTCTTTGATGATTATACATCAAAATAATTAAATATCTAACATCCAACGATAAAAAAAATCAATGTGGTGATGTTAAACAAAAACAAACAATTAAAAAAAAAAAAATACAGATCTACAAACCTTATCAAACTCATCTATTAAACAGATGCCTTTGTCAGCTAGAACCAGGGCACCTGCTTCTAGAGTCCATTCCTTCGACACTGGGTTTCTCTGAACATACGCCGTCAACCCAACAGCCGATGCACCCTGTCCCGTCGCAAACACGACCCGAGGAGCAGTTTTTTCAACATATTTAAGAAACTGGGACTTGGCTGTGCCTGGGTCACCACACAATAAAATGTTAATATCACCCCGCACTTTGTGCTTTCCGCCAGGATTTTTGGGTTCACCTCCAAACATTGCAAGTGCTATAGCACGTCTGATATCTTCATGTCCGTAGATTGACGGTGCAACACTAGCAAATAACTGAAATTTTAAATACACAGAATGTAAATAATTTTAATCGTTAGGCTACTGAATTAAATAGCTACGTTTAATTGGTAGAAGAAAATTACTTCTGGTCACGTATTAGAAATGAAAAAATAAACAAAAACTAATATATAAGAAGCAAAAAGTGAATATTGCCAATATTTATTGAAATGCTGTGGTTTAAAAATTGTAAACAAAATATAAAAGTTTTTAATTTTAAAATCTGAGCTTTGTTTGCCTTTTAGTTAATGACTGGATCAAGTATGAGCTGACTAAAAGAAACGACATCAAGAAAGTCACACTGACTCAAACAATTTTCATCCATTAAGAATATTTTGATGCAGATTCAAATTAAACTGGTTTAACTGAAATGTTCTTGAAACTGACTAAAGATTACAGCAGGATATTAGTCACATGACTAACAAGACAACAGAGGCAGAAGAAGGAAAGAAAATCAAATAAGGAGAGATTTTTATATCATATTTTCAGATTCAGATCTATCAAGCAGAGTCCTTAAAATTTGTGGTAGCTATCAGCAATGCCGTTGTAAAATTAGTTTACAGTAGCATTTTACTGCCATCCAAAAAAAATTAAAAATTATAATATTGTGTAGTATGCTAATTTCTTGAAATCGCCATTGCAGCGGAACATAATTTTTTTTTAGCAACGACACTATGCAATCACAACATTGTCTGAAATTTTAAGACTCCAAGAAGCCAGTTTTGCAAATTAATCAGATATATTATTACCCGTTCACCAATCCTCTCATCTTTAGAAAGTGCAACAATTGCTTTTATATCTTCATCCGTGAGGCAAGCGGCAGCCATCTTGTCATCTTTCTTTGTGATATAATTAGCCTGTATCACAGTGGCAAACACTGGGAAACCATTTGCAGTGTTCAGAGATCCATCGTAGTTGTTATGATAAATACCCGTCAGTTCCTGCAAAATTGAATTAATCAATAACAAGCAGACGTCAAAAACCCAGTTTTACACAATATCCATACATTCCTAACAAGTCTCAATTAAGAATTGAACTTGATAATGTTTGAGGTTCATGGAAGTATGAACCGCAAAACCGCTTTACACACTGTATGAACGG
>JAULBS010082074.1:0-18945 GCA_032355785.1 Symmetromphalus regularis | reverse complement strand
CCAGACTAGTCTCGATAATCCAAACTTTTCTCAATGCTACACTGATTAGAATGTATGGGTTAGACAATTCATATTCCAATTAAAATATATGCCATCTGGATCATGCTACGCTTGAGAACAGTTTAGGTAAAAAAATAATAATTCCAGTTGACACAGTACTTTGCTAATTTTTTAATTCGATTGTGATTTCATTTTATCTGAAATATTTTACGCGAATCCATTTGGATTCTGACGTTTAACACCCGCGCGAATTCTTACGCGAATTGGATTCGGTGATTCGCGCGAAAGTTTAGCCCTGCAACATATAGGACATAATAATGCATAAACCTGATGTCAATTTGCAATAAATCAATCATTTATTTGTTTTAACTTTATTAACAGGAACTGAAATGAATAGAAAATAAGTAACAGATGAACTCACAATATTCCCAGTATACCCAGTGAGTGCTGCTGAACATCCAGGGTTGCAAGCACATTGTCAAGGTGAGTGGCATTCTTTGTCAAAACCTCAGCACTTTTGCTAATAAATTCACACAGCTGAGTGAAGTTTCCTGAAATTAAATAAATCATTTTCAGTCTTCTTCATTTAGAAATACATGTAGGAGAGCAATACATTGGTCACCCAAAAATCATTTCACTTTTTTCAGGCAAGAAATTTCAAAATGAGAAGAGCAGTTTATATAACCTAAATGTGTAAGATTCCATTTAAGTAGTTTTATTAATATGTCAGTTAGTAATGCATAAATTTAAGTTATTTGGATAAAGAAAATCTTACAATGATGTCAAGCATGGCAGTGGTAAAATATATGCTGCCTTAAACTTTTATTCAATTACCCAGATCCCTACATGCTATCTTGATCTGAAATGACATTTGTAAATTCACACTACTGTCAAAAGCAGAGAGTTGGTAGTGGTGAGGGTATAAACTTTAATAAAATTAATTCTAATTTGTCCTAGCTCTCAGTCTCAGTCTCACAATTCATTTGTTACATTTATAATATCATTTATTAAACTGGCATAAATAGAATTTTTTTAAAGAAATACAATACACCAAAAATATATTTATTTTCACATTCATACTACTATTAATAGATATTCCATCAAAAGTCTTTGCAATATGAAAATCAGACTAAAGAATGTTCTACAACGTCATCAAAAGTGTAAAATAATCTATCAAAACTAAAACACTTCTCATATTTTGTGAACATCTCAAATAGAAATACAAGTTAAAAACAATATTTACTATTTATTCATACAAATATACCAAAAGAATACCTTGGGATGACAAAGTTTGCACCGTGTTCACATATTGTTCCAAGGCGGTGGCCATTTTTCTTTGAAATTGTCGCTTGCGTTAAATAAATAAAATATTTCCTTATTTTGTTTTCTATATAGAACAAATGAATGGCAAATACAATAGTAATGAAATATTTATAATAAATATAGGCTATGTATAGAGTCTAAAACAGAAATATTAGTTTCTTCTTAATGCAGTTTTTACACAAGCGATTACGATAAATCTGGTTATCTCCCCTCGATCCATGTTTGCACTTTCGTTTTTCCACAAGTTTAGTCACGATTTCTTATGATACTAAATTACACTGAGATGCATTTTTCATAGAATTTAATCGTATAGAGGTATAACTATTTATCAGCTGTTTTGAATTACGAAAACCTCATAACTTGAATTTAAAATTCACCATTTCATGCTTTTAATATATCGCTTATAATCAGTTTCCGGCCTAATCTGGAGTCGGTCTATTTTTGTACGGTTTGTTTACAACAAATCTGCGCACAAGTAAACCTTGCCATCGGAATAATTATGTTACAAAAATGCAAATCTTCACTTTCAGAAGAAAAAATTAGAAAAAAACGTTTAAAAAGTTGAATGATACGCAACACTCATTTGGCATTGTAGATTAGCATTAAATAACGTGAAACATCAATACATACCAAAATAAGCAGCAATTGTCACTGGCAGAGCTCACAAATTATCATCTGCCCAAGTTTAGAAAGTCACGTGAGATGCATTGCTTGAAGAAAAAATGTATGGGAAGCCCATTTTGTCTTAACTCCATCAGTAAAACAAAACAAATCATGAAGATGTTTGTTTGGACATGGCTTAAAGAATAATTTAAAAATATAAAAATCTGAAAAAAGTAAAAGTAAAAATTTTTCATTCATTAAACATACACATGTAGTAATATAAAAAATAATTTAAACCACTGGGTGCATCTTAAATTTTGCGTTTTGAGCAAAGGGTTATCGGATGTCACACAACGTTTTTGTGTCCACACTTCCTTGAAGTGTGCTTGTGAAAAACAATTTATAAATATCTTCATATGTTACTTTATTTACTTTTTCAAGTTCAACTGGTTCTGTTTTGTATCATGGATTTATGACCCACATGGTTCTCCATATGTTTTAAAGTACCACAACTAGACTGTAACACTTTCTAAAAATAGATCAGCTCCGGAAAGGAATTCACAAAATGTCAACATCCAACCTGTTAGCGATTTCGTTTTCAAAAATATATAAACAGACAGGATTTTAAAGAGTTGTTGGTTGAACCAAGGTAAAATATTATGGCGTTACACTGATTATGCGATTACAGCTGCGCATGTGCAGAAGTTTTTCCCCCTTAATACTAATAGACCGGAAACAGATTACTCTATGTACATGATGCAAGGCCTCAATAGTTAATAGTATGGTTCTTACAATATACAATGGTACTGAATTTAGTAAAATAAAGCTCACTAGAACTCAGAATTATTTCACAGATGCCTTCAGTTTTGAGTTATTGAAACTTGACTGCTTTTAAATATTATGTTAACTTAATGTTTATATATAATGAGAGAAATAATGTTTGTTAAATAAAAATACACTGTCTATAATTTTTAGGAAACGCTTTGCTCCATATACTCTCAAGTTTTTTCATCAACACTGTAACACAGAGACATTTGAAGTAAATAATTCTAAATACTGTGTGAAAATGTTTATCAACTCTTGATGAATTAAAGAGAGTAAAAATTTCAGTGAGATCTCCAGAAAATTTACCTTCACGCTCACAGCAACATTGAAGGGCATGTCTGCCAATGATTCAAGCATTAATAATAATAAATAACAAAAAAACCCAGGTTGATTTATGGACTAAAGCTTGTATTATAAGGCTATTTTGCCACTCATTGCTTACACATCATTTCAAACAGTTATGCTGTATCATCTTGGACAGTGAAATATCATGTACCATTATTTTCCATGTGGCTATTTCCATTTCCATATTGTCAGGGGTTGAACTTAATGATTTAAGTGACATGACAATTACAGTTTTTAGTTGGACTTATAATAAGGAAAGGACCTGCCAGATCACAACAGCAAATTGTAAAATTTCTGTATAGGTCATGATGGCAAATGCCTTTGTGCCAGCATCAAATTTAATCTCTAGCTTGTGCTTCACAACTGGTTTATCTTAGGCTGTGGTGCATTAATGTGCTGTCCTGTCTTTAGGAGAATGGATATAAAAGATCTCTTACTATTAATTAAAAAGAGTAAACAATATGGCAACATCAGGTTAAACTTCAACAAAAATCATATATTTTTTACATCTAATAGTTGTTTCAACAGTATGCTTTCCTTTCTCAGTATTTCATTGTTCTTTATTTACTTGCTAACTACTTTGTTTAATTATTTACCTCTTTCCTTACTTATGCAATCAAAACAAATCCGTGAACACTCAAATCTGACCTCTATCATTCTCCAGGTGAACCTGTTTTTCTGAAGTTCCTCAACTGTATTCCTTCTCCAGGTGTGTTTATACTTTCCTTGGTTTTCTCCTCTCTTGTGAGTTCCTAGTTAGGGATTACCTTGTGATGCCAGTTGCAGGCTTGCTTAGAGTATTTCCAGCCAAGCCTCACACTTTCCTGAGGATTTCTATATCGGTGGGTTCTTGTCTTATCCTTTCTTAACATACTCACAAACATTTCAGTTGTTTCTTTTTTATGTAGTTGTTACTTGTATGTTAAAAAAACCCAGTTCATAAAGTTACTAGGTCTTTTGTATTTTCTTATTTCTTAAATAAGTCCTTATTATCATAATTAATATCATGTAGTAATAATATGTTTCAACTAATTAAATAAGTCATTCTTATTGTATCATTCTGTTTGTAGGATTAGAGAAGAGAAAAGAAATGTAAACGATACTAGTTGTTTTATCAAGACTATAGGGGAATCCTGACCCCTAAACCTCGCAATTGGAATAAATATTGTGTTATTTATGCAATGTAGTAATATGTTTGAGCTACATTCAAACAAATATTTTATTTAAACAAATATTATAAATGTTGATTTATAGGATTTATTTTTAAATTTGTAGTACTGATAATAAAATAAAAACATTTTCTTATCTTTTAAAATAGACATCAACTAAGATGTCTAGACAGAACAACAGCAGGTTGACACAGTTCAGTCCACCAACTCTGCGTGTTTTGGTGGATATGGATCAGGTTCTTGCTGACTTCGAAGGACATTTTCTAACCAAGTTCAAGCAACGGTTTCCAGGTGAACCGTTCATTGAGCTGGAGGACAGGGAAGGATTTTACTTGAGGGACCAGTACGTAAAGTTGAAACCAGACTTAGCTGTAAGTTTTGTTTATTATTGTTTTGTTTAACAGTATCACTAGAACACATTGATTTATTAATCATTAGCTACTGGATGTCAAACATTTTGTAATTCTGACACAAAGTCTTCTTAGGAAGCCCAATACATTTTTCCATTAATAGTAAGGGATCTTTTATGTGCATTTACCCATATACAGGACAGCACAGCACATAGCACAGCGCATGATATATCAGTCAGGGATAAAAACTATCAGAGAATGTTGTTGTTTTGTTTAATGACACCACTAGCACAAATTGGTTTATTAATCATTGGCTATTGGAAATCAAACATTTGGTTATTTTGACACATAGTCAAATGTGAGCCAGTCTCCAACGGGTTTTGAACCACTGTCATCAGCTTGAGAGTCTAACGTTCTATCGCTGGACCACTGAGGCTTACCCATCAGAGAATGAGTTCACAAAGGGTTTCAATAGTCTTCCAGGAGTGGGATGTAGCTCAAATGGTAGGGTGACCGCCTGTGAACCGGTTGGTCGTCAGATCGATCCTTCTCAGTGAACACATTTGCAGTTTTGGCTATGGTATGTACTGTCCTGTCTGTGTGACGGTGCATATAAAAGACACCTTTCTGCTTATCGGAAAGAGTAGCCTATGTGTTGACAGTGGGTTTCTTCTAAATACATTTCTAAATGACCATATGATTGATGTTCAATAGCTGATGATAAGATAAAAATCAATGTGCTCTAGAGGCGTCATTAAATAAAACAATTTACTTTACTTTTCAATAGTCTTCCAATTGAGCTAATTCCCATTTTTCACATATGTAAGGATATATTTATAACATTCTGATGCGTGTTGTTTTCAGGATAAAGTTAGAGACATCTATAATACAGAAAGCTTCTTCTTGGATCTTCCAGAGATAGAGGGAGGTGTTGCAGCAGTGCAGGAAATGTCGCAGATGGAGAAGTAAGGATTAAACAATATAATGTGTATGGTGGCTTGATATCTATATAGTCAAATAAAGTTCAAGTATTTAGACCCATTAATTACAAGTTAATTTTTGTCTATTGGTCCTCCTAGGGCAGTGGTTCCCAAAACATTTCAGGCTACCACCCCCTTGGCTTCCAAGTCACATCCCTAGCACTTTCTCCCCCTCACACACTCATACACATACAAAGACATACCTCTGGTATTAGGCAGGGTTTCACATTTGAAAAGTAGAGGAGAGCTATAAATCACTCCGCAAGTAAGGTTCAAGGGAGCTTTTTCACTCTCCATAATCACACCCCTACAGAAGTGATGGGGAGCTTTCTCCTTAAAAGCAATTGAATGATTCATTTGATTCAGAATCATTGATACATTTGGCCAGAAATTCAATAATTAGCAGTGTGTATCAGTTTTAAATAAGAATTTCTGTGAGGGTGTTTGTTCATGTCATCATTGTCGAGGAGGTAGTGGTGGCATGTACTGTATTCATATTTGGTATACTTGAGGCACTGATTTTCCGTGATAACGGAATCATGGAAAAAGCTATCTGAAACGGAATTCCCTATTTTCTCCAAAAACATAATTACTTGTCTCCAAATAGTGCAGTTTATTAATTAAATGGATTTTCCATTTGGATATTTTTGCAAAAACCGAGAATTACCGAATGTGATGGTATTTTTGGAGCGCGATTATTCACTCTCCTCAGTCAAAATCTACGGGTGCGGTGGGGCGCGATCGCGCGCCTTAAACGTGAAACCCTGATTAGGTATACTGCAAAATAAAATAAAACCATGCTTTCATGTATAAATCTTATGTTAATTCTATTCTTTGTAAAGCATACGTGTTCCTTAAGTGTTCATGACTTAGGTTTTGTCATATAGATTTGGTAAAAAAATATAAAATTATAACTTTGTTCTGATGCTTCCCTGCTGCCTCCTACTGGACCTTTTTACCTCACCACCCCCTGGATCTCTCCACCACCCATTTTGGGAAACACAATCCTAGGGCATAGATCATCAACAGCAAGGATTCTTGATTATCTGTGTTTGTGAGCTCTAGTCTCACTAAAATCATGTAGGACTTTTATAGCACACAAATTCTATTGTATCCTCAACAATTTTTCAATTTTATAGCAAATGTAAGCACTAGTGTGCCCACAATGTTAGTTATTGCTTTCATTTTGTGTGTTATTTTGTAGTGTGGATGTATTTATCTGTACAAGTCCCATTAAGCAGTACTGCTACTGTGTCAAAGAGAAGGTGGGTATCACAAATGAGACTAAATTATGTTGTTTTTTGTTTAACGACACCACTAGAACACATTGATTTATTAATCATCGGCTATAGGATGTCAAACATTTGATTATTTTGACATGTAGACCAGTGTGAGCAAGCCTCCAACAGGTTTTGAACCATTGTCATCAGCATGAGAGTCCGATGTTTTACCACAGGACCACTGAGGCTCGCTAAATTAATTTTTTGTATGCAGGGTCCCAAATATGTACAGTATTTTCTTTAACTGGTCCAGTTTTATTTATACAAAGAATCCAGCTGAAAATGTACTGGCTTTGTGTGTTATTAATTTATATATTTAAATCTGCATAATAACTTTTCCATGTTAAATATGTACTGTTATCGATTTTTGTTTTTTAATATAACCACTCTAGCACATTATTTATTAATTATCAGTTACTGGATATCAAGCATTTGTTAATTAAAGTATGTGCTTCCCTTCTGTGAAAGTGCATATAAAAGATCCTTTACTACTAATCAGAAAGAGTAGCCTATAAAGCATTAGCAGGTTTACTGTGTGATAAATACGAGTATGAAGTGTAACATGTAATATGAAATGGCTTAATGATTGTTTTCAGTTCCAGTGGGTGGAGCAGCACTTGGGAGAGGAATGGCTGGATAGACTGATACTCGTCAAAGACAAGACACTCGTCAATGCTCACCTTCTCATTGATGACAGACCACACATTAAAGGTATCCTCAGAGGAAACCCACCACATTTTACTATTAGCAGTTGATCTTTTATGTACACATTTTACCACAGCCTGGGCCACTGTTTGGAACAGGAATAAACCCAATCCAAGAATGAATCCACTCAGGGGATTTGATCCTATGACCAAAGCAGCCCATGCAAAAATCCCTCCATTAATGCAGGGGTTAAAAATGACTCATGATTCACTCTGCTAGGTGTGGCTGTGCTATTCTTATTCTCCCATCTCCACTATTTCATACCCAGTGGTGGATCCATGGGTCCCCAAGGATCCCGACCACCTAAAATTTGTAATTTAAATAACATTTTTAATTTTTTTTTTTTTTAACCTTAAAGAATGCAAGGAATCAGCATCTATTATTGAGACCCTCCACCCCAAATGGATTTTTTGGATCTGCCACTGAAAGCTCCTGTGTATTTGCATCTGGCTTGGATCATCTGCGTCTACCACTTCTGTTGTCCATAACCAATAGCTATATTTTTTTAAACTGGCTACACAATTTACATTTTGCTAAACAAATTTTGATTAAATTGTGTAATTTTTCCTGGGAAATGCTATATACGAAATATAAAAACTGGCTAAAATTATCTTCGTATTGCGTATTGTTTTTATTTATCAGGTACCAACACTATCCTTAATTTAGCTACTGTATATTCCCTATTTAATGTCGTTACATTTTGCGAATTTGAATTCACAATAGCTTGAAATCATGTTTTTACTGTTAAATATTTTGTGCAATACAGATTACTAGTGTGTACATTCATTACATTCTTTGGATACTACAGCACGATCATGGATTTATACTGGGGTAAGTCATTTTTATTTTGCAAAATGGCTGGGGGATGGCTTTAATTAGGAAGGGGGAATTAAACAGGGAATATACAGTAACAATAATGTTTTTTTTCCAGGAAGTTGCTTATCACCTGCCTGGGAACACATAGTTTTTACAGCAGTACACAACACGAAGACAGACCTCGGGGGAAAGAGACGTCTTAACAACTGGGTGGATGGAAGCTGGAGAAATATTATTGAAGATTTTATGAAAAGATTATGAAATATATTAATATTTACATTCCATTTACTTGGTGCTCAGGTGTAAACCAACCTCATGCTAATTAAACAGGATAAAAACCAACACTCGCCCCTCAGTTTCAAGATCAAATTTAAATGGTGCTTATCCCATGTTTTTTAATTATTATTCAGTGTTCCACATCACGTAGAAATGGAGGTACATGTATAGTACCTCCTGATGCTCGAAATCAAGTAATTCGAAGGGAGGGAAAAGGTATGAACATGTTAATGGCAATCTGCCACAAGAGGTATAAATTGTACCACTTTTTTACTGAGGAGGTATAAATTGTACAGCTTCATCCGCTGATTGAACGTAATCGGGTCTGCAAATTTAAATGAGAATCAAACTACCACATAAGTTAAATATGTATTTTTTATACTCTTTGAGTTTCCCCTCTGGAAGTATGAATACCCCCCTGACTTTTGTACAAGGAAGTCTGAATACCCTCACTTTTCTTGAGGATGTGGAACACAGTTATTATTGATATACATCATATATTCAAAGATAAATTATACTGTATTATGTATATTTTCCTTGCAATTTTATCTTCTCACAAATACTGGATATTTGTAAAGTCACATCACAGCCATAATGAAGGACAAGTGTTAGAAGGCAACTCTAATTGACAAGACTAGAATAGGTTACCTCAGTGCGGGGCCATCTTTATCGCTGGGAGTAATTGGTCTAATTGGTAGGCTATGTCTATTGCAATAATGTGGTGGCCATTTTGAACTATGAATATACATCATGTTGCTATTTTCATTAAATATACAATAAAAACAATAATAAAAAAACCTTTGGTAGCAGTGTTTTGTTTTATTGTGTAACAAATATTGTTGCGGTTCTGAATATTGAACATGAACACATATCATCAATACTGAATAATATAAAAACATGTAAAAACAAATACTTTGTCTTATTAAATACACACATTAAAATACACACAACATAAGTAAGGCTGACTTGATCTGTTTCGGTGTGTCTGAGTAAATAAAAAAATATGTTGCATTAATAGACCTATGTAATGTTGCCCATTTTGAGTTCTATTTTAATTTAATTTATTGTACAATATTTGTTGCAATAACATAGTGGTAATTTTGAACTGCAAATGCACACAGCATAATGGAAAGCCAACTTTCTGTCCCAAAATAAATGGGTTTTGATTTTTCTTCTGAGATAAATATATGAAATTAGAAAAACTTTTGATTTGGGTTTTTTAACGACACCTCTAGAGCATGTTGATTAGATATCAAACATTGGTAATTTTGACACATAGTCAAGGGTGAGCCAGCCTCCAATTGGTTTTGAACCATTGTCATCAGCTTGAGAGTCTGATATTCTACCGTTGGTTCACCGAGACTCATTAAAATCAGTAAAACTTGTAATTTTACTATAATAATTATGTAATGGTATATATTAAATACATAATTACAGTCTTGAAAGCTTCTTTTTTATTTTTGCACATGTAGTTCACTAATTAATGTACCATGGTATATCACTGAAATATTGCTTTAATTCAATACATATTTCTAAGAACCAACACTGCTATGGAAGTACATATATATTACAATTATGAAAATAGGCCTTCTATGGAAATGTATCCTTAATCATGTTCTTTAGCTAGGACTTGATAATTAGCACAACTGGGAACCAGCACAACTAGGAGTCTTGCTATGGAAATATACCCCAACCAAAGTTTGTTTAGCAAAGACATGATAATTACCACAATTAGGAGGCCTGCTATGGAAATGAATCCTAACTGATGTTATTTAGCAAGGACTTGATAATTTAGCACAATAGGGAAACAGCATAACTAGGAGGCCTGCTATGGATATATATACCAACCAAAGTTGTTTAGCTAGAATTTGATAATTAGCACAACTAGGAGGTCTGCTATGGAAACATACCCCAACCAAAGTTGTTGAGCAAGAACTTGATAATTAGCAGAACAGGGAACCAGCACAGCTAGGAGGCTTGCTATGGAAATATACCTAAACCAAAGTTATTTAGCAAGAACTTGATAATTCTCCAACCGAAGTTTGTTTAGCAAGGACTTGACATTTAGCACTGGGAAACAACACAACTAGGAGGCTTCCTATGGAAATATAGTCCTACTGAAGTAACTTAGCAAGGACTTTATAATTAGCTCAACTAGGAGGCTTGCTATGGAAATATACCCCAACCGAAGTTGTTAAACAAGGACTAGATATTTAGCACAACTGAGAGGCCTACCATGGCATTATCCCAAAATAGAGTTGTTTAGCAAGGATTTGTCAAATAGCACAACTGAGAGGCCTGCTATGGAAATATACCCCAACCGAAGTTGTTTAGCAAAGACATTGTAAGCACAACTAGGAGGCCTGCTATGGAAATATACCCTAACCGAAGTTGTTTAGCAAGGACTTGATAATTAGCACAACTGAGAGGCCTGCTATGGAAATATACCCTAACCGAAGTTGTTTAGCAAGGACTTGATAATTAGCACAACTAGGAGGCCTGCTATGGAAATATACCCCAACCGAAGTTGTTTAGCAAGGACTTGATAATTAGCACAACTAGGAGGCCTGCTATGGAAATATACCTCAACTGAAGTTGTTTAGCAAGGACTTGATAATTAGCACAACTAGGAGGCCTGCTATGGATATAAATCCTAACTGATGTTATTTAGCAAGGATTGAATTAGCACAACAGGGAACCAGCACAACTAGGTGGCTTGCTATGGAAATATAACCAAAATAGAGTTGTTTAGCAAGGACTTGACATTTATACTGGGAAACAACACAACTAGGAGGCCTGATACGGAAATATAGCCCAACTGAAGTTTGTATAGTTAGTATAACTATGGAAGCCTGGACTGGACATAAACTTGTATATAATCATGGTATGATACAGGAATATTGGATTTACTTATGTAAAGTATAGAGCAAGATAGCTGTCTGGAAATACCGAAACAATTCCAACTGGAATGTCTGCAATCATATCAAAATGAATGAGACAGAATTGAATGAATGGAAAATTAATTTCTGAATAGCATGCTGAATTGCTGAATATATGAAAGACTAAATCCATATCAGAAATGAATGAATGGATCAATCAATAAGTATTCATTATTTGGAGTAGAGCAAGTCAATTATTTCCTGAATATGAGAGTAAATTTAGTTACTAACTGTCCATACATAATGTCATTTCAAATCATAAAATTACCAAAATATAATTCTGAATATATAAAACTATGGTGCTTAAAACCTCACAATATAAAAAATTTGTATTAAATTGATATAAAAAGAATGAATACGTATTAAGGCACAATTTTCTTTCAACATGCTTAGTAATAAATTAAAATAAAATGATTTTGCAAATTATGTTTGGAAGAGCAAGTAATTAATATATAAATATTTAAATTCCAGCAGTACACACATTTTAAGACCCAGGTATTGCAAATGAAAAATCACATTTCATTCCAACTTGAACTTCATTTCTTTGATGTGATACAGGGACCAAATTAAACATATATTGAACTTGTAACTCAGTTCTGTTCCTGTTTTATCTCCATAGTGTGATTCAAATGAGCTTACACAATGTATATTAAATATCACACCACTTGTAACAGTTCTGTTCCTTGATGTTTTATCTTCATAGCGTGATTCAGACAAGCTTACACAATGTATATTAAATATCACACAACATGTAACTCAGTTCTTTTCCTTGAGATTTTATTTCCATGGTGTGATTCAAACAAGCTTATACAGTGTGTATTAAATATCACACAACTTTTAACTCAGTTCTGTTCTTTGTATTTAATCTCCATAGTGTGATGCAGACAATATTAAAGATCACATTTCATTTCAAACTGTTTCTTTGGGTCTGTGTTTTGAAACACTATGAAAATTCACATTTAATTCCAACTTCTAGGCCACTTGTTTCTTTTAGTTAACAAACAAGACATGATTTAACATTGCACATGAAACATTACATTTTTTCCCAACACACTGTTCAGTAGTGTCAGTGGCAGAACCAGAAAATCCGTTGGGGTGGGGGCAGTAATATGCCAGATTCTTTAACATTAAAATTTAAAAAATGTTACAATTGCAAAATGTAGGGGCGGGGGGCTGCTTTAGATCTGCCACTGAGTGTATCCTTATACAGGTTTCTGATTAACAATTATTGCAAAAAAAGACAAAATGTCTATCACAAAAGTTGAAATGTTTAAAAACATAGTGTACAGGTAAGATTTGTATAACCCATTTAATATTTTCACAACTCATGAACACATAAACTTGCAGACAGCTCTTAAATCAAATCCATTTTAGCCGCCAGATGACTGAATCTGTAGTAGCTAGATGGCTGGATACAGCAGACTTTAGTAAATGTATGCCCATCTTTAATCCACATCTTTTTTCACCATCATTTTCATCGTATTTCTAGCAAATTATTCAAATCTACTTTATTATTTTCACAACTCATAAACACATCATTTTGTTGACAGTTCTTGACTCAATCTGACACAGCAGCTAGATGGATGAATACAGATGACTGGTAAATATAAGCCTATCTTTTAATTTACCTTTTTTGTATAACATCACCATTTTCATATTTCTAGTATATTATTTTACAAATGATTCAAATCTAATGTTGATGTAAGAAGAATCAATTCACCTGACATTGGTAAATGCATTTTATTTAAAGCATGATTCAAATCTGTCATGCAGAAACAAGATGGGTCATCTCTTGATTGTCTAATTCATCTTTCAGTAACACCACAACTTGCATATTTAAAACATGAATCAAGAATTTAGATGGGTCATCTCTTAATTGTCTGTAATCCACTTTTAATTGACACCACAACATGCGCCATATTTAAAGTATGAACGAAATCTATAATGAAGAAGCTAAATGAGTCATCTCTTGATTGTCTAATTCATCTTTCAGTAACACCACAACTAAATTAAACTTTTAAAGCAAGATCAAGAATGTTGATGGGTCATCTTTTGGCGATCTGTAATTTACCTTCAGTAACACCACACCTTGCACATATTTAAAGTATGAATCAAATTTGTAATGAAGAAGCTAGAAGGATCATTTCTTGGCTGATTGTGATTCACCTTCAGTGATACCACAATTTGCATCATATTTAAAGCATGAATAAAATCTGTAATGAAGCTAGATGGGTCATCTTTTGGCTGTCTGTAATTCACCTCTTTGTATAACATCATTCACACGCACCAGCAAGAACTGTCTGTCTTTACCCTCCTGTTAGCAAAAATAGAAAACATCATGTATTATTATATTCTCATAGATGATCATAAAACACAGCAATCTGTTGGATTCTATTTTAAATTGTTTCCTTTGACCAATATAATATTTTTATACCAATCAACCATTTTTTAGAACAGCCAATTACTGTGATTAATTTTACCCTTTTTTTTTTTTAGACTCCTCTACAGAACATTGTTTTATTAATCACTGGCTATTGGATGTCAAACATTTGATTATTTTGACATGTAGTTAAGTGTGAGCCAGCCTTCAATGGGTTTTGAACCACTGTCATCAGCTTGAGAGTCTGACTTTCCACTACTGGATCACCAAGGCTCACTCTATTTTTACTCAAATGATAAAATGAATGGAGAAACAATTTCAATTTCCCTGGTTATATGAAATCACTGAATAATAATTAACATTCTGAAATAGCATATTTATAAGGTGCTTAATGTTTGCCTTATTTTTAAAATTTTCAGTTTAATTACTAGTTTAAGTTATTCCTTCAGAATTTCTTCTGTTGGATTTTATTTTCAATTGTTTCTTTGAACAATATATTTTTTATACATAACCATTTTTTATCAGCCATGTTATGGTGATTATTTTTACTCAGATGGGAAAATTAAAAATGAATGTAGAACCAATTTCATTTTACCTATTTTTATGAAATCACTGGGAATAATAATTAACATTCTGAAATAGCATATTTATAAGGTGCTAATTGTTTGGCTTATTTTTACAATTTTCAATTTAATTACCAATTTAAGTTGTTCCTTCAGAATTTCTTCCATCTTCTTATAGGCCTGCCCAGCTGCCCAGAAATAATAAATCCATAAACTGCAACAAGAAATTACATTTATTAGACACTTATGGCTAGTTTTTAAGTCTTGGCATAGATGTAAAAATATTTATAGTTAATAACTATTTGTACTGTACCACTACTCATGAAATATTTTAAAACTACATAAAGAATTTCATGAAACAGTAGCATTAAATCAGGTTTCTAAAAAGTATATGAACTATTATTACATAATAAGAATATATTTAGTGTTTTCGTTGGTCAAAAACCAGTCACATGACCACCCATAATTTGTGATATTTGTGTGACTGGTCCATCAAAAGTGATATTAACCACCTGATTAAGCCATGTCATTCAAAGTTCATTAATTTGTTACAGGTTTCTGCCATAGTCATCTTTGTTTTATAACGTTACAATGATTATGTCTTTAGTTACGGCATATGTAGAAATTGTCCAGTGAGCAAAAAAAAAAATATGTAGCACTATGTGAATTTAGTCAACTAATTAATAAGCATTATGTAATAAAACAGTTACTGACTGCTCATTTGGCCTCGGTCAATATCAGTTTCTTCGGTCATTAAAACATGTTGTCCTCACAAGCAGTCAATAACTGATAATTGTTTCATTTATGCATCAATTACAGGAGGTAGTTTTTCTACAACCCATTTTTTTTTTGCTGATTACAATATTGTTTTTGTTAACATTAAAAATGTTATGTAATGGATAATGCAAAATGAAATGGGTTATCGGAAACATTTTTGTTGTTACTTTTAATAGCCATTAAAGATGTTATTTGTTTAAATTTCATTGAATTTCAAGAAAATGAAGATTTTGAAAAGTTACAAATCTTTAATCTGCACCAAGTGTGGAAAAGAGACAACAAAAGTGAAAGTACATCATAAAAGTTTGTTAAAATCTATGGTAGAATGAACATATCATAACATTATGAAAAAAAATCCATATTATTTTCAGTTTCAGAGGGCTAGCAATCACAAAACTATTATGTTCAAAATCCTATCTTTACCTAAGGCTAAGTCCAAGTGATGTTTTTATCTACTCACCACAAGAAAATAATGGCTGGAATGAAGAATCCTACTGTTCCGAGGAAGAAGAAGATATCCCGGGCCACGGTAGGCCATGTTGATATATGGTTGGTCAGAATATCAAAAAACACAAAATCTGATTTGCTGTAGATACGGAAAGGGCCACAACTCTGAGATGGCTGAATGCTACAAGATACAAAAATATTACTTAACTAAACAGATAAATTACAAAAAACAAAAACATGCGAGGATGCAGGATTTCTGAAAGGGGGTGTCCAAATGTGATGGACAGTATTTTGTTTCATAGTTGTGTATGTTTCGGTGTTGAATCTAACCTTAGTGACGTCACGCCACTGTTCTAGTTAACCAGTCTACTGCTGCCGAATGTAGTGATGCTGCATGCGATAGTATTGTTTCCCCTTAAAGGTTATGGTTGGTTTTAAAAAAGGGAGTATGGATTCAACCACTGGATACATTCACTACAAAAAAGGATTCTTTAATGATATCAACACTTGTTAATCAGCCACTATTAGGTGTCACACACACAAAAGAAAAGTTTGTTTTATTTAACGACGCCTCTAGAAGACATTGATTTTTATCTTATCATTGGCTATTGGATGCCAATCATATGGTCATTCTGACATATGTCTTTAGAGGAAACCCGCTGCCGCCACATACGCTACTCCTTCCGATAACTAGCAAGGGATCTTTTTTATGCACTCTCCCATAGACAGGACAGCACATACCACAGCCTTTGATAAACCAGTTGTGGACCACTGGTTGGAACGAAAAATAGCCCAAATAGCAAATGGGTCCACTGAGAAGGATCAATCCAACAACCGACCAGTTCACAGGCAGAACGCTACCGTTTGAGCTAGATCCCGCTCCCTGTGTCACACACACAGTATTTGTGATACATAGCAACTTTTTCCATTTAACAGCAATGGATCTTGTACATGCACCTTCCTACAGACAAGACAGTACATTTCACAGCCTTTGTTACATCAGCGAGGAACCAATGGCTGTAATAATAAACAGACCGAATAGTCCACTGAAGAGAATTGATCTGGTGACCCATATTACATACAGCAGACATTAATTTCCTGTTTGTTTGTTTAATGACACTACTAGAGCACATTTAATTATCAATCATCAACTATTGGATGTAAAACATTTGGCAATTTTGACACGAAGTCAAGTGCGAGTCAGCCACTGACAGGTTTTGAACCACGGACTTCAGCGTGAGAGTCCAATGTCCTATAGCTGGACCACTGAGGCTCACTACATTCATTTTCTGAGCTACATCCCATCAGGATCAGTAGACTCATGTTAAAGCAGTTGTACAAGTACCCAACAAGTAAACGAACTACCTGTAGAGGTTAAACATTTCATGCATAATTAACAAAACCAAAATAACTGAAGTTTTGTTACACTTCTTAATCAATGGCTACTGGGTATCAAACAGTTATTATATAATTTGGTGGGTTTCTTACTGAAGAAGGTAGCCAGAGCAGTTTTAGGGAAAAGTAAAGTTTGTTTTATTTAACGACGCCTCTAGAACACATTGATTTTTATCTTATCATTGGTTATTGGATGTCAATCATATGGTCATTTTGACATGTATTTTAGAGGAAACCCGCTGCTGCCGCATAGGCTACTCTTTCCGATAAGCAGCAAGGGGTCTTTTATATGCAACGTCCCATAGTCAGGACAGCACATACCACGACCTTTGATAAACCAGTTTTTTAACCAAAATATATTCTTTATAAATCTGTTTTATGAGCAGGGTTAGCTCACATATGAATCCATAAATAAAAATCCACAACTGAAATATTACAACAGTATAGACTATAACAAAAGACTAAAACAAACATTTTAATAACAAATTGAATGTTATAAGAAAATAAAACATTTTAAATAAACAAGTATACTTACTTGCCAAAAATATATCCCACTGGAATGGCTGCCAGTATGAACGATAGAAGCAATATTGTCATGAAGAATGAGTTTGACCTGGATGCTCGGTACGGCCGCACTGGAGGAATGCAGTTCATTAATACTGTAAACTGTAAACAAATTCACAATTAGTACATAAAAGGGGAATGTCAACAATTGCCTTGACGGTTGTTGGGAAGTCAAATGTCAATCTGTCAGTCTGTCTGTATGTCTGTCTGTATATGCCCTTAAGTGTCTTGTAATACTGAGGATGATACACCAGAGTACAAAATAAAATTAAAACATTCTTTACATCTTTATTGGAAAGTATACCCAAAGAGTCAAAAATAATATATGGGAATAGTTTCTTTAATACAGTTCATAATTATTTCACACAAGATCTTTTTTTAAATTTGTTATCCTTTTATGTTAGCACCAGGAGGTCTTTTATTGTCACACACACCTTTTAACAAGGCAGTTGTGGACTACTAGCTGGAATAAGAATTAGCTAACAATGACCAATCTAACAATTATGGCTACAATTATGTTTATAACAAGTTAAAATGTATGGTTAAGTTCAAAATCAAAATGAATGCTAAAAACGTAATGGTTGGCCCCTATATACAAATGCAATTTTTAACATTAAATACAAATTAAAAGCTACGTACCTTTTTCATATAAAAGATAATAAACACTTTCACCAAGGTGATGGCAGGAATTAGAGGTGAAAAAAACATGCCAAGCCTACAAGAAATACGTAGATATTTTTAGTACATACACATAGCATTGGAGGAACATGACAATTTTTAACAGAATGTATTCTGTAACATTAATTCTAAAGATGTTGAACACAAGATAAAGCTGCTATAAATGCACTGGCTAAAACAATATTAAACATCTTTTTTCCTGAATGATTGAAACATATTTTATTGCTTTTAAAAACAAATGGATTAGGTACAAGTTTTCCAACTTTCTAGGCCTTCTTCATAGTACATGCATCATAGACAATAGTGAAACTTTTTGGGTTACATTTATGCAATATATAATATGAACAAAACTGAATATTTATGTAAGAAAGAAAAAAGAAAGAAAGAAAGAAAGAAAGAGTAAGAGAGAAAGAAAGAAACAAAGAAACAAAGAGAAAGAAAGAAACAAACAAAGAGAAGGAAGGAAGGAAGGAAGGAAGGAAGGAAGGAAGGAAGGAAGGAAGGAAGGAAGGAAGGAAGGAAGGAAGGAA
>JAULBS010082064.1:0-18946 GCA_032355785.1 Symmetromphalus regularis | reverse complement strand
TTAATTTTCACGTCCTTCAACTCGTAAAATATAGGTTAAAAAACAATTGTAGAAAAACGAGATGAGGGTGGGTTCCGGACCCCCTGGACTCCCCTCTGGATCCGCTACTGAAATGATAGATGGAATTAAACTGAGGAAGTCTCGTTAAAGTTTATTTTCTGGACTTTTCTTACAAGAAAGGAAGCGGAATGTAGCTCAAACAGTAGCGTGTCCTCCTGTGAACCGACCAGTCGTCGGATCGATCCTTCTCAGTGGACCCATTTGCAGTTTGGGCTATTTTCTGTTTCAACCAATGGTCAATAACTGGTTCATCAAAGGACGTGGTATGTGCCGATACATTTAAAAGACCCCTTGCTGCTTATCGGAAAGAGTTACCTATGTGGCGGCAGAGGGTTTCCTTTAAATTAATATGTCAGAATGACAATATTATTAACGTCCCATGGCCGATCGATCCTTCGCAGTAGATCCATTTGTAGTTTGGACTATTTACCGTTCCAACCAGTGGTCCACAACTGGTTCATCAAAGGCCGTGGAATGTGCTGTCCTGTCCTGTCTGTGGGACGGCGCATATAAAAGATCCCTTGCTAATTATCGGAAAGAGTAGTTTATGTGGCTAAATATGTCAGAATGACCATATGTATGACGTCCAATAGCCGATGATAAGATGAAAATCAATGTGACCTAGAGACGTCGTTAAATGAAACAAAATTTTACTTTTGTCTTACTAGAATCAATCAATTGTCCTCAATATGTTTGCTTAACTTTTAATTTATTCTCGCCTCACAAATACCATTAACCCACATATCCCCAATACATTATTTTCACAAATACCATTTACACAAATACTCGCCCAATAAATTATTTTCACAAATACCATTTACACAAATACTCGCCCAATAAATTATTTTCATGTAGTTTACAACATTATGGGCGTAGCGGAAAAAAGAATTGCTATTTGTATAAATATTTCACAGGATTTTAAAGTAAAAACTTATTTTTAAACATTGATTTCAGTTGACTCTGAACATAACAAAGTGCCGGTTTGAAATATAAAATGCATATTATTCACACCTACACTGATGAAGCTCCAAACCAGCGAAAAGTTGTTTAAATGCATAGTTCTACGGAGTTTAAAGGACTTTGTGGTCTAAATATTGATTAGGAATGAAACTTACATGCATTTGTTATACTAAATATCGTTTTCATATCACGCAAGACATTTTAACTGAACTATAGTGTAGGAAATTCGATGTCGCGATGTCAAGTCGATCGAATTTTTTTCACATTTAAAAATTTCAAGTTCGGAACTACTCGTGGGGCGAAATAAATATGTACGAAATGTTTTTGCAACTACAAAAATATTCAAAAGTTTTAAAATAACGGCTAACGGGGGAATACCCGTCACGTGACTCGAAATATATACATCACACCTTCACACAGCCCCTGAGGATCATTCCATCGCCCTCCTGAATGGGCTGGGGGTGGACATGCACCACCCACTTTGGGAATCATTACCTTAGATTATAACAAATAAGGTATCAACATATCGCTTCAGTTGTATTTTGCAATGATCCTGTACATGTACATCCTTTGGACTCTGCTTTGTACAGGAAACATTTATGGAAATGTTTAGAAAAACAATATGGTCCAAGATTTAAGATTGTATTTGTTTAATAAGACTGCTAAAGCATCGACTAAAGAATGTTAACTCGCTATATTTTTCCCTAGCCGCATAACGTACCAGTAGGGACCAGCGTTTTTTGTCCGTTATATACGAAATCCGTATATAGGCCTACCGTACTTTGTCTGTTATACATATAAATTGTACTTTGTCCGGTATATATATACTGTTCGATATACACGTAAATTTGACACTGTCAGATGTACAACTGCATGCCTACCTCATGTTCAGTGTCCAATTGAACCCGTGTAGATACAAATTATTTTCATTGTGTAGCCTATCTCAAGAAGTTGTCTAAAAGCTCCGCACAAATTTGCTGGTACTCTCCCAACTTGTTCTCCACCCTCACGCAAAACACTCATTGCGTTAGGATCAACTTGGTTGTTGTACTACCTACGGACTTGCACAACTTCTCCTGGATTGGATTTTACTTTGAAATAATGATAGCTCTTGACAGACCATAACATTTCAATGGTGTTCATCTTGAAAGCTCATAACCACGACACATTCACTTTACTGATGACATGCGCGGTTCCATGGGGGCGGGTGGGGGGTGGGCACATCCGGCAAACGCCCACCCATAATTTTCGGGCAATGAACATTTTTCTTGTAAAACCCTAAGCGCAAGAACAGACCAACGCATCAATTACAAGTCCCATAAGCACTCCTCCAAAGTTGCGTACATGTACATTTTATTTTAAATTCGTGAGCGTACCAGTCCCGCCATGCGACTGAAAACTGAAAGAACGTGTCGCGACAAAGTTCAGTGATGTTAAAAAATTCTTTATGTTGATTTTTATGTAGAATAACGTACTATACAGTACTTACGTTTTTTCCACGTTCTCGTCGATTTTCCTTTCTTTTCACGAAGGTACACGTCGGCCAGGAGGTGTACGTTATAGACGAAAGGATTTTGCAGGAAATGCATTACCCTGGGACCGGAGATTTGGGTACGATATACGCAAATGTACGATATACAGAGGCCGTTATATGCGAGTTTTTTTTTATTGGAATTATCGTTAGACGGGACCGGGACGAGTTTCAGTACGGTGTAAGCGATTGTCCGGTTTATCCGAGGACGTTATACGCGAGGTTTACAGTATATCGGAATTTGTCAGTAAAAATGAATATGGGCCAGAACAAAGGCAATTCTAATTTTTTATAATTCTAAATATTACAAACTTCAAGTGTTATGGATAGGAAACTATACATAGTAAATTAGCCAATATTTCCTTTTAAATAATATGTTAAAATAAACTAATGCCGTTTATTTCCGGGTTTAGACGTGGTTCGAGATGTACCAGTAATGGCGTAAATTCATTTGACGTAATAGCTTTTTGTCACGTGTTACATTCTAAATTGTATAAAAGGCGAAGACCATCGTGTTTTAACCGGCTTGTTTATTCCTGGCAAGACCCATGACAGTCATCAGCAGTAGCAGAGTGGAAACCCACCGAGACGCAGCAACACAGAACGCAGCAAGAGACGCAGCAACGCAGTAGACGCAGCAACGCAGTGGAGACGCAGCAACACAGTGGAGACGCAGCAATGCAGTGGAGACGCAGCAACGCAGTAGAGACGCAGCAACGCAGTGGGGACGCAGCAACGCAGTTGAGACGCAGCAACGCAGTAGAGACGCAGTAACGCAGTAGAGACTGAGCAGCAGCGCAGTAGAAACGCAACAACGCAGTAGAAACGCAGCAACGCAGTAGAGTCGCAGTAACCCAGTGGAGACGCTGCAATGCAGTGGAGACGCAGCAAGGCAGTGGAGACGCAGCAACACAGTGAAGACGCAGAACGCAGTGGAGACGCAGCAACGCAGAACGCAGTAGAGACGAAGAACGCAGTGGAGACGCAGCAACGCAGAACGCAGTGGAGACGCAGAACGCAGTGGAGACGCAAAACGCAGTAGATACGCAAAACGTAGCAACGCAGTAGAGACGCAGAACGCAGCAACGCAGTAAAGACGCAGAACTCATTTGCTTTGGATTATTAATGTTTGAGATCGGATGTGGAGATTGCACTGACGCCATTGTGAATAGGAATTAAGAGATGATACGGACGACAGGATGGTAGTCGTAGTTGCAAGGATTGGACTACGTGGATAAGGCACGATATATGGGTGCTGCGCAGAAGTCGCCGGGAACGCAGGAAGTTGCAGGTTGTTTGAATCGTGCAGTGGGTCGCAAGTTTTATGGAAGTTGCGAAGTGAAGTTGTTAGGTGCAGTATCTTAGGGACCGTGTTAACCCCACACGTTATGACGTGGATATAATCTCAGTGCTACCACAGTGTTACTGGCTGTTTGATTCCCCCTAACTGGTGCGTCTGGTGATGTCAGATTCCCATAGGAAACTCAAGACTGGTATTCTTCAGTGAACCTACGTGGACAAGGGCTTCACTTCGGGTGCCAACAAGGCGTTGCCAACTCTCCTTGCCAGTTTCACTTGTCAATTAAGTTCTGGAACTTCTTGTGATTCGAAGACGTTATTTGATGTGCTAAACTGATCACCCCTTCCCCCTTTGACGAAGTCTATTTTAACTGGTACCGCTCCTGACTGGTGTGAAATCAAAACACAAGTTTATGTACTATACGTTCGCCTATGTACGCGATTGATGAGACTATGATAATATGCTGTTTGTTAGTTCCTGTTTACGAGTTTATTAATTGTTCTTCACACGACCAGTGAGGATCAGCACCAGAGTTTGTGCTGGAGTACACCCATGTACCCAACTGATGTGAAGTTCAATGTTATACGCGATTCAGAGTTCATTGTTTCAGTGCTCAGCTCTAGTTGTGCAGTATAAAGACATCCCAGAGCACAGCTAGTGGGAGTTGTAGAACATAGACTATTTGACTATCGTGTCGCGAATGCATCGCGTTTGATTTGTAATATGAATCAATCTTTGACTGACATAAAACAGTGTTGGACATTCATTGAGAATTGAGGTGGTCACCAAGGCTCCGAACTTTGAAAAGTTGTTGGACCAACGGAAAAGCTGGTGGACCAACCTTTTTTTCAAGTATCGCCTAGGCTACCTATCGATACAAGTTGTTTATCAAAAATAAACTCCAGAAATATAAGGTTTTCATTCATCCAAAAATATGGAGAGTCCGTGGAGTCATGAGAGAAAATATGGAGTCCAAAACAAATTTCGAGAGTCCATTGTGTATTATGAAGAATCAACATTTGAAGTTGAAATTATATACCCAATACAATATGTCTATTGTCATGTACAACATCTGAAAACACAAAAAATATTAGCAAATTCATGTTTTTATTTCATAATCAAAGTTCATACTGATATATATCTTCTTTTTTAAATCCATTATTACAACTCAATTGATGCAGGTTTAAAGTTGCATTGCTAAAAATATTAGTGGTCAACATATAGATATTTTGTAACTGAACGATTACCAACTAATTATACTTTTCAAAAATGCAATTCCTATGCATCTTCTGATATTGTGAGAAAATTGTACATTATGACATAGAAATAGCATTGAAATGTTTGTACAAAAATGTGTGGTGTGCAACCTTCTCACATGTGATGTTTGCCGCCATTTTTGTTTGAATTTGTTTTAGTAATTATTGACACAATTAAAATAAATGTTTGCATCGCTGAATTAAAGTTAATTATTTGAAAAATAAACTGATATGTACTGGTAAGAACTTTGTGGATGGTACTATAATTGCTTTGTAAATTAAGCAGCACATTAGTATGCTTAAAATGACCGATACTCGATGGTGTTGTGTTTTCGTTAGTTAGCTGTTTCAATACATTTCGCTATCGAAATATTAACTCTGTATAGGCTAAACTCTTTCCCTATTTTAAGACTTAAAATATCGTCTAATACATGCAATATATATACATAACACCACAACCCACCCACCCACCCTCCTCCCCCCAAAAAAAAACCCCACAGAAAAACAACAATATGCATGCCGTGGATGGAATATGGTTCGTTCCATCCATGATCGAAACTCACTGAGTAGGCTTCATACTACATATTTTAATCGTTTTAATTGTTGTAGTATCAAAGTAAGTAATTGTGTGTTGTATTAAAATAAAATGAAACTGATATACGATCGCATGTGAACGAGTTCAAAAACACTTGATCCGGAACTGCCTAAACAACTGTATAATAAATCTTAAAATCATGAAAAGTAAAATTTCCCCTGACCCTAACTCCCATTTATAACATAGAACATTTGAAACGGTGAAAGTTATTTTATAAACTTACAGATAAATTTGGATGTCTTGCCGTACATGGCTTTGTACTCACCAGTTCGTATTGCCTATCCAACCAATTTCACTTTATCCTTCATGGATCATATGTGTACGGCTACACTATAGGTAATCTGTCGCACATTGGTACGCCCTCACACTTAATTTCATCTTCAAAAAACATGTTGATAGCGAGGTGAGCACAAAGAAAATGAACTGTTGATGCCATTTCACTATCAGTTACTAGAGACACAAATATCATTTGGCCCGTTGTACGTCACAGAGAAGCGACGAAAAAGGGGAGATAAGCAGTGGTGGATTTGATGGTGTTTTACCTTGCTGTTCGTGGACGAAATTTAAACATCTAACACATAATAATAATTTTTAAAAAAAATTTGTTTTATCTCATCTGTTTTAGTGGGTGTTTATAGATACTGTTTATGAAAACAATAATCCAAAACAGTATTATATTTCACTTGTCCTTTAAAGGCGACTACAAAATAAAGACTTAATGTTTTAAACTTATATTTTTTCTACAGATATTTGAGTAAAACATCAGGAACACAATCACAGTGGTTTTTAATACATGTATGGTACTGATATAAGATAGATTTAAAAGACATTGGTGTTGTCATTGCTTGTTTCTTATACTGAGAATGAAAATTAAGAAAATATTTCCATTCAATTAGGGACTAGTAGTCTAGAATATGCCTTAATTGATCTAAACAGCAGACATTAAAACATGGCACAATATTTTAAGGCGAACCGCCTTTCTGTTTGCGTGTCGGATACGCAAAATTAAATTTCTGCAAATCGGTTACGTCGTGACCTGTAGACATTCAGAAATTAAAACTTGCAAACTTCACGACAAATGTTTTAGACTGATTTTTAGATACTTGATGTGCAGCGAACCAGTTGACATCGTTATATTGCAACAGTTTTAACTTTCGACCGGTCTAAACTAAAAATTCAGAGTATAGAGTTGAGCCAAAAGTTTTAATGAAATTTCCACGGATGCTATTTCATCTTTAGGAATATAATTATGCTGACATAACATTTGATTGCCTATAATTTTACAAATGCTGAAAACTGTTTTAACTTAAACAGGTTTTACAAAAGTTCTAAAATGCCCACATCACAGAATGAGCTTTTAAAAACAAACATTTGGAACATCACTGTAGATAAAATGAAAGTAGCTTGGACATAGCTAACTTTATTTTCTTTTGTAGTGTTTTAACTTTGTTTGAGCTAAAGATTATGTATTTAAAACACAATTTCAACCTAACTGAGGTAACCGATCAGGTAACCCACAGGTCACGCAAATATTATTCACGTAACCGAACTATGAGTTACCTAGGTAAAAAACCATGTGAACCGACTGGTTACCTCAGATTTTGAAATATTGTCCCCTGTTAAAAAGGTAATTGACAAATATTTTTTTCTGTTTTGGCAAAATAATAAGTTACATATAATAATGCTATTTTAGTAAACTTTGTTTATTCATTGTTTTACAGATAATTTGTTAGATTTTAGCATTAAGCCTGAGTTAATGGTGGGATGTGTAATTGTATTTATTGATCTGCTTTCATCATGTTACATAATACTTGCATTCAGTGTTGTCTTATAGATCTGCTTGCTTCCAGTTATTTCACTTTAACGTAATGATCTAAATACTTTATAACATGGATAAACACATTTGTAAACCTTAAATTCCAGTAAATGTTACTGGCTCTGATTAAAGGATTATAACAAGTTGCATGAATTGTCTCCCTTGGTCTGTTTTTTGTTATTCATAGTCGATACCAGTACTAAAGATTTCAGCATGCCGTAAGCTGCTTGCTTTTTTTGTCTTACTTCACCCACAATAAAAGTAGGAAGGCTTAAAATAGGAGTTGCTAGGGTGGTGATGTCAAAATTTGTTACTTCTTATTTTGGTCCATTTCATACTAAATATTAAGTCAGTGAAACTAGTAGTAGTTGAATCTTTTAATTTTAGTCTTTAAGCATGTAAATTATTTTCAAAATCTTATTTCAGTTTTTATTTAATAATTTTAATAGTTTTAAAAAATATGCTGTAAAATGATGAAAAAGTGAAGTTTGTTTTATTTAATGACGCCTCGAGATCACATTGATTTCTATCTTATCATCGGCTATTGGACGTCACATATGGTCATTCTGACATGTCTTTAGAGGAAACCCACTACCGCCACATAGGTTACTCCTTCTGATAAGCAGCA
Organism: Symmetromphalus regularis; assembly: GCA_032355785.1. Taxonomy (NCBI): domain Eukaryota; kingdom Metazoa; phylum Mollusca; class Gastropoda; order Neomphalida; family Neomphalidae; genus Symmetromphalus; species Symmetromphalus regularis. The sequence continues at coordinate 10,800 of JAULBS010082064.1, read as the reverse complement.
AGGGATTTTTTATATGCTCTGTCCCACAGACAGAATAGCACATACCACAGCCTTTGATAAACCAGTGGTGGACCACTGGCTGGAATGTAAAATAGCCCAAACTGTAACATGGTCCACTGAGAAGGATCGACCCAAAGACCGACCGGTTCACAGGCAGACATGCTACTGTTTGAGCTACTTCCTGCTCTGTGAAATGATGAAACACACAAGGGATCATATTTAAATTGTTTGTACATGAATATCTTTAAAAATTTCATTTACCGTAGTTTGATCGTTTCATCTAGAGAATGCTAATATTAGTAATAGATTATGTAATTTATACTGGATTTTTATTTAATGTTTCCATTAATAATGGAAGATATAAATTTAACCTTTAAAAACTTAATTTAATTTAATTCAGTATGATTTTATTTAAAACTGCCAAACTATTCTTAGGCAAAATTATTATATTAATTAATTTATAACAATGGATGAATATTCAACAGAATAAAAGTCATATTAGATACAATTCACTCGAACTTTGTGCAGTGACAATGTGTTTCCTAGTTTGAAATATTTGTTTCCGAAATCTTGTCTGAGTTTTGAAAGTTCGGAAATGTGTCAAGTTTTCATTTGTTGATCCTGTTTATACTGACTATCATTTAGCCACTCAACATGCACGCATAGATAAGAGTATTTACCATCCATCTAGTGCACACTTGACATCCACCTTGTGGGGTAATTTTCCATAAAGTAAAATACCACATATAATGGAATCATTTATAGAACTAATAGATGTAATTACAATAGTATTTGCAAATTGTTCATCACCGGATGTTGGAGGAGGTTTGGGGTAACATTAGAAGTAATTATTGGCTTGTTGAAATGAAATAAATAGAAAAGGATACTCCCTAATGCCAAACCAAAATAGCTTTAATGGTAATATTTCATCTTTAGTCTGTGGATATATATATATATACACACACACACACACATATACACATATATATACATACATACATGTACATACACACACATATATATATACACATATATATACATACATACACATACATGTACATACACATACATGTACATACACACACGTATGTATATATACACATACATACACATATATACATGTACATACACATACATATATACACATACACATACATGTACATATATATACATATATACAGATACACACATACATATATAAATATATAAATTCTCAGCTGTCAAATTTAGGCCAAAATTCATGGGAGTGGCCATCACATATATGATTAAAATGTTAATAAATGAAGGTACAGCTATTCCAAATTTAAGAAAATCAGAAAGTCCTTTTAAATTATAAAGCCACGTGGAGTAAAATTATCCGTTATCGGACATTGTTACATGTGTCACAGTTTGATTCTTGTTTTCACAAATGTTTCTTCAGTTTGTCTGCCATCCCCTAGAGACACAGTCTGGCGTTATGATAAATGTGCATGTCAGCAGCTTTTAATCCTTGCACAACCAATAAGCCAAGTGCAATGGTATTTCACACACAAAATAATTTTGAATGCAATTGCACTAAGAGTGACAAATATATTTGCAGCAATAGATGGATAATGTGTTGATTTAATAACCCATCAGTACACACAAAAAAAAGAAGAAAAAAAGATTTACATTGATAACTTTTAATCATTCTGTAGACATCTAATAGATGGTGATAAAATGACGTATCATTAAACACCCTTTATTTCTTTTGTGTACAAGCAAAGGACAATTTAAGTATTCGCCTGCATGCATATTATTATTTTTTTAAATAGAGAGATAAAAATGAAAATGTAGATCTTGCATTTTCCTGCCATATTTGCAGCTTCAGTCATTGCTTGCACATTGTATTTATACCCCTAAACTTCTAATTTTTAAACCATCCATTTAAAGTTAAAATATATTACATTACACTAGTTTTCACCTTATAATATTCTTTCTAATAAAATATCATTTTTACAAAGAATGGTAGATATGAAACCAAATATATTATTAAAATTCTGATTTCACCAGATTATAGTTTTTCTCCCCAGAATTTGGATTGCTATACATTTTACCAGGTTCGGCTTTATTGAAATTTGAATATGATGTGTGATAGCATTTTTTCAATCATTGACCCATTTTCTATTTTTTGCATGTAAAGCATGCTTAATTGAATATTCTCACATTGGATTCTGGTATTTACTTAGCAAACAACTAAGAGCTTTTGTAAGGTCTATTTTGAAGAAAAGCTCCACTAACGTTGTAATTATTCTATAACAGTAGTTGTAATTAGTTCAAGCTGGTTATAGATTGCCACAACAAAGATGTATCGTCTGTTGGAATTCATTTGACAATGTCCTTTTATCAATTGCCATCTCAGTGTGTCCACATCTACTTTTTTTTCCCAAATAATCTCATTTATTTCATGATTCTGCTAGATCTCCTTTATTTCCTCCTTTTTTTGTTGTTGACAAATTTCCTCTTTTTTGTTGAAAAAAGATTGTCTGCATTTTTATTGTCTTATTTCATCACAATATAATATAATTGTATTCAATGACTTTTATACTTTCAAATTGAGCTCCTGTTGCAATAAAATACTGGTTTGTAAAGGTGTATTGTCTATTTTTCCATTATGTTTACTCTTGATGCTGTCAGAATGCATCTCGGGTCACTTGTTTTTTTCCCCAGAAATTTCATCAGATAAAGAGGTGGGGGTAGACATTCCTTCTCTCAAACTTACCCCAACTTTATCTCCATTATTTTCCTTTAAAGTCTGTGGACACTGCATCTACATATATAGATGGTTCTATTTTACAATACAAAATAATTATAGATTAGACTTTTAGCATTTTCTGAATGATGGCTTCTTCTAGGCTTTTTTTTTCCTTCTTTTTTATGTGATATCCAACATTTAGACTTAGATAATTTAGGTCTTCCATCACTATGTTAACTTTGTAGTGTTGCAGGGTTCTGTACACAATAGTCTGGCCCAACCAGCGCCATTCCAATCATGTATTTCAGCTTGAATATAAAAGCAATCATACACATAACAATCACTTTTATGTCACTTGGGTGACTGTAATTAAATATATTGAAATAGTTTTATCAAGTTTCAAAAGTACACATGTAGATATTTCAATAAAATCTTTTTTAAAATACATGTATATATACATGGTATAAAATATGCAATTTTCCTAACTTGTCCAGCATTTGTTTTGTATATGGCGGTATTGGAAATAGTTCTGTTGGTAGATTTTGTCAATTTTACTGACCTCTGAGCAAAATGTTTTTCATTTTAAATTTGTACTCTGATGTAGACCAGATTATTGAGTTGCTAAGCATGAGAATTGATTTTTATTTTATATATCTAAATTTTATTTGTATAGTACCTGCTTATTCAGTTTTGTCAATTGGCAACAGATGTGAGCTGTGTGTCATTTTGCTCTGATGAGTAATTTTTCCAGTTTGTAAGGTGAGACAACAGCTTGCCCTGCATTACTTCATTACTGCCTGATAGTCGTTGGTGACACGTCTGTATAAATCAGAATTCAGCTCATCCTGCTTCGAGTTTCAATATTGAAATAGAACATTAATAATTAGAGATTGAGATTAGTCTGTGTTTCCATAGCAACAACAAATAAGTATGTCATTTGATGAATCGACATACTTGTGAAAGAAAATTATTTTAATATTTTCTGAATACTATTAATTTTAATATTTTCTGAATACTATTAATTTTAATATTTTCAGAATACTACTTTATTTTTAAAAACTGTTTATTGAAAATATGTTACGAAATTGCTTAATTTATGGATCTTATGACTTTCAATCGTTTGATATGATCAATCAACGGTAATGTTTCAAAACGTAGATAACGATAACTTGTGAAACAAAAATAATAAAACATCACATCTTGCAGTTTTATGTTCCTTTAGTGTGCTATAATTTATGTTTGATAATCATTTTAAGTTAAATTGTAAACACGTGCTTTGGCAGCAATCTTTGTTTATTTTGAGTGTCTGAAGCCTGTGATAACTGATTACTGTGACTGCTGAAATTTTAGTTTCACTTAACATGCAGAATGAGTGGAGGGGAGGACGAACAAGGATTAAATATACCGGAATAATTAAATGGATATTTTGCTGCTCTATTACATAAATAATAATTTTAAATCGATGTCAAACGTTTGTTCCCTTCTTTTCAGAAAAATATTTCACGGATTCCAAGTTATGTTTACACTGCCCATGTGACATAATGTACCACACTGTCAAATTCAATTTAGCATTGGAGATTGACATTTGCGTTTTGAAATGTTCACCAAAATATTTGGTTCAATTTTCAAAAATATGAATTGGCCAGCAATTTACTAATATGTAATTTATACAGTACTTTAAAAAAAGGATGCACGAAATATTAATTCCGCAAACATGGCAACTTATCTTTAGCACGAAAATTACACCCCTCGAAAATAAATGATTTTACAGTAGCTGTTAAGTTTGAAATCACTGCACTGTTTTATAGTATCAACGGTATAAATCTTATCTCACGTGTAAAGCTGTTTTCTGAAGTATGAGAGGAAGTAAGATCGATCCCACTATTTAGATAATATTTTATTATACATTTTTTTCTGTTTCAGCTAGTGATTTACAACTGGTAAAAAGGCTGTGTAATAATAGTGTTCTGTTTTGTAAAGTTCATATAAAAAATCCTTTGCAGCTTGTTAAATAGCAGCCTATATAGTGTACACCATATGTTACATATATACTGTTTGAAACAACACTATTTAATTAAACACCAGTTACTTCAAGTTTAACAAAAATTGCTTTTCTTTCATTGTGGTGTACACCATATGTTACATATATACTGTTTCAAACAACACTATTTAATTAAACACAAGTTACTTCAAGTTTAACAAAAATTGCTTTTCTTTCATTGTGGTGTACACCATATGTTACATATATACTGTTTGAAACAACACTATTTAATTAAACACAAGTTACTTCAAGTTTAACAAAAATTGCTTTTCATTGTGGTGTACACCATATGTTACATATATACTGTTTGAAACAACACTATTTAATTAAACACAAGTTACTTTAAGTTTAACAAAAATTGTTTTTCTTCATTGTGGTGTACACCATGTGTTACATATATACTGTTTGAAACAACACTATTTAATTAAACACCAGTTCAAGTTTAACAAAAATTGCTTTTCTTTCATTGTGTTGTATTCCCAGTTTTTATTAAATTCATTGTTTCAAATATTTTATTTTTTCATTTTCCAGTTACTACTGTTAAAGAAGTGTGTATTAATATTTTTCATTCAGTCAGATTTGATAAATTTTCTTATAACTTTCGAACTGAAACATTTATTGATTGTATGGTTGTTTGACGACCCCCCTACACAAAGAATAAATATCAGCTGTTGGGTGTCATACTATGGTTAAATTAAACATTTAAAAATAAATCGGTATATAGAGCTATTTTACAATAAGATAAACTTTATACAATGTATATAAAATATATATAATAAACAATAACAAATATGACTGGTAAAAAAAATCAATATAACAAGATGAAAATAAATTTATTATAAAAATGTGTGTCTTTAAAAAAATTAATAATGAATTATAGATGGATACAAATAAAATAATGAATGCTTGTAGATTTACAAATTACAATGAACTTTGTGTATATTGAATTCCCATTCACATAGGATGACAAAGTGCTAGATTTTTTTAGTGCTGTAAACTTAATTTTAAGAGACAGAATGCACTGTACATTGTAATATTTTATTTTTTCTTATAAATTAATAAGATGACTGGAAGCATGAACAGACAGATTTGACATTACCAAGTCAACCAGTCATAACTGATTCATAGTTATGGATGCAAACTGCAGATAACAATAGTAACAGTAGTCAGAAATGAAATTATTTATAAGCTAGTTAATGCAACAATGAAAAACAACACTTGATCTTTGATAACAAGTAAACATATTGGGAAAAAAAACCTTGCGAGTGAAAACATTGGTTTGCATTTGTAAATGAATGTTATAGATTTTACAATTTGTATAGAATTCCATTTCCCACCAATTATCAGGATGTGACAGCCCATCATATAAGTGTGAATTGTTTTCGGCCGTTCAGGTGTTGATGCCTGCAAGCTTAGTGTTATTAAATATTAACTCGTCCTTTTAAATCCTGTTGAGTTGAGCTACGCTTCAGTGATACGGTTATAAATCCCAGAAGGCTGAGCAGTTGAAATCTAATGGACGCTTGCCATGGTAACATCAATTATATAGAAACAATGGATTGTATTTCCTGCAATTTCCTGGCGTGGCTTCTAGTCCTTCAAAATAGGCTTTTATGTTGCATCCTCCTGTAACAAAAGATCCATCAGCAGCACTGACTGAGGGAAAAAGCCACGTAAAACAGAATCCGATACAAAGAGATTTGAAAATAACCTTGACAGTTGTAGCAAGCTGAATGCAGTCAGGCATTAGATGATACATCATTTACTAAAATCATTGGTAATGGTAGAAGCAAAAATAATATGCAGTTAAAGAATAATTTTGATGTCTGCTTATTGTTTTGCAAATTGCGGCTAACAATCAGACTTCCTTAATTGTAATTCAATAGGTGTGTTTATTAGTTGAGACTGGACACTGGTGTACATGATCAAACAAACAGTCAACCTGTTTGATAGATGACAGCAATATCTGTAAATTTATTGCCTTTAATGCCCAGTAAAGCTAGTAACCTAAACCCTGTTTGCCATATGACTGGCTTACAGCAACATTCAACACACATTTTAAACCACATAAGCAAACTGTTGTACAAACTATAAAAAAAAAGAGGCAATATATATCTCTTTTTATGATTGAATAGCAATTTAATTATGAATCTCTTTTATCTTGCGTGAATGAAGAAAACTTTTTTTTTGCATTTAAGTTTAAAGCATTCATTTTTTTCCATAGTTGCATCTTTACACTTTTTATTTATTTTAACATTTTAAACATTTATAAATTAATTTAATATTACCATTAATAATGATAATTATGTTTTAAAAATTGATTCAACATAATTCTGTTTGGTGTTATTATTATTTGTCAGTGAATCACAAAAACCATAAAATGTTGGCTTGATTAATAAAATCTTTATCTTGGTTTATAGGACAGGGTTATATATATTGCCGTATATACATTTCTTACATAAAGTGAGTTTGTGATGATTACCAAAAATTGATTAAATACAGAAAATGTCCAGGTGACTGTCACTTCCCATAATTAGGTCACATAGACTTTCTTTCCAAGCTTCACACATCTAAAAAAATATTGTTCATTAAATATCTTTGTTATGTTAATGCATAATCAATAAATCTTGTATGATAGTTTGTATGTTTCATAATCAGGTCACTGTGACCTACTTGTATGTTAATATTGGTAAGGGATGTTACCTGGACATTAATCTATACTAGTTGTTAGAATAAATTCTGATCCCCAATAGCCAGTGTTTACTTTTATGCTTTGAGAGTTGTGAGGGGAGGGTAGTAGTCGTTAAATAAAAATATATCCTGCAAAACTCATAAAATTAGCTCACTGTTATCTACTTGTCACAGGAGCGGGATGTAGCTCAAATGGTAGAGCGTCCGCCTATGAAGCTGTCGGTCATGCTGTCGATCCTTCTCAGTGGACCCATTTGCTGTTAGGGCTATCTTCCGTTCAACCAGTAGTTCACAACTGGTTCATCAAAGGCCGTGGTATGTGCTATCCTGTGTGGGACAGTGCATATAAAAGACCCCTTGCTGCTTATCAAAAAGAGTAGCCAATATGGCAGCAGCGGGTTTCCTCTAAAACATATGTCAGAATGACCATATGATTGACGTCCAGTAACCGATGATAAGATAATAATCAATGTGCTCTAGAGGCATCGTTAAATAAAACAAACTTTACTTTCTACTTGTCACAAGAAAAAACTGGTTCTTTATGTTTATTAATTTTTTAATTATTGTACTTTATTGGTTATTAAATGAGATGGAGTGAATGTGGCACTAAGCCAAGTAAATAGATTTAATATAAATATAATTTAACTAAGATGTTAAACAGAAAATTTACAATAATTATATACATAATGTTCACACCAGGGTGTTCTCTCATTTTAACTACTATAAATGGAACATAAACACTTACACAACTGCTTTATATAGTAAAACCCTTTACGATTTACCAGATTTTAATATATTAGCTCAATAAAAAAGAGGCAATAATGTTCTGTTGGCTTTTTATTGCAATTCTATCAACACTAGTTAGAGTAGTCTGTGTGGTGTAGTGTGTTTTTTCTGTGAACCATGTGCCACAAAAACTTGTCTTTTTTACTTAATAGGCACTAATTAACCTGTTTTCAGATACCATTATCCAGACAATGATCTCTTCTTCTAAAGTATTCAAAATGTTTTTATTTTTTTTCAATTTTTTTTAAAAGAAAAATATGATTACGTCTGGCAAAATTGTTATATATTTTTAATTATTTTAATATATTTAAATCCAGAATTTGAATTGTTTAGTTTTGTTCTTAAATCTGCCTAGAAATTACATAAACATTAATTACAGATCCTGCCATAGTGTGTTTCCTGATTTGTTGTTTTGAATGATATCGAATTTTATATTTAAATATGAATTACTTCCTTACATTTACAAATATGCACATAAGTGTTCATACAGCTAATACACTTATCTTGCAAACAAAATTATAGATTTTATTAATTTCCTTTGTTGTAACCATATATCCTTACAAACATTTTCTACTGTTGAGTATTGGATCTAATCTAAAAATACACACATGTCGAAACTGATATTCAGTAATCAATTTTACCAGTAGCTACTGTCAAAACATTTTCTTAATTAATACACAACACACATACACACAGCAAGCTCTTTTAATGGGCAACAGGTGTAAATTGCAGGTAAACATGATAAATGATACTTAACATAATTTACTTGACTTCTAATGTGAAAATCATTAAAGTGTATCAAATGTAGATTTACCACTCTGTCAAATTTATTTCCAACATTGAGACTAAAATATACTTGATATGAGCTATCTCAATCACAATGTTTTGGCCATGCCAGCACAATTCTTTCTTCATCTGATTAACTTAACCAGCCACGATGGCGCAGTGGTTAAGTTGTTGGTCTCACAGTTGGTAGGTACTGGGATCAAATCTCAGACGAGGCATAAGATTTTAAATCTATAATCTGGCTCCAACGCGAGCGAGTGCTCCATAAGGCTCAATGGGTTATCAAAGGTATATATAGTCCTGTCTTGGAAAGTGCATATAAAAGATCCCTTGCTGCTAATCGGAAAAAGTAACCTATGTGTTAGCAGGTTTCCTCTAAAGACTATGCATCACATAATACCATATATGTCAATACTTAATAGCTGCTGAATAAATAATGTTCTGGGATGTTGTTAAACAATCCTTTCCTTTCCTTTGATCTGATTAACAAGGTGAATTTGGTAATAAATGACAAAATGCAACCATAACCTCTTTCATAGTGGTGAGCCCAAGTGGTCCAGCAGTAGGGCATTGGACTCAAGTTGAAGACAGTGGTTCAAAACCTGTCGAATGTTAGCTCACACTGACTACTTGTTACAGTTAACAAATGTTTGACATCCATTAACCGATGATTAATAACTCATTGCACTCTAGTGATGTCGTTAAACAAAACAAAACAAACAAAAAATCATCCATAGTGATCCATTTTAACTTTTGCTTTAAAAACTAAATTTATGTGACACCATAACAAAGGCGTTAAAGTAGCAAACAATTGTCATTTCCAATTGCAATACCAAAAATTAAGAAAATAACAGTGGCATTTTCCATATCAATTTTGCTTTTAACATGCTTTAGACTGTAAGCAAATCTTTGTACATAATGACCAGTTGTTAATTGTATATTAATTATAAAGGTTACAGATTTGCATGAATGATCATAACAGTCTATCATACATTATGATCATCAAACAATATACTTTTGTAAGAAGAGATATTTCAACTAAATTCTGGTATATTTCGAAGAAAAAAATGAGACCTCTTTGTCATTAACCAAAAAAAAAATTGACTTTAGTGTATAAAACTTCATTTCTTAAATTTCAACTTCTGTAAGAGCAGTCACAAATATGACATGCTGATATTCATCTTAGGCTTATAAATAAATGCTGACAAAAGATAAGTTGACTGGGTACCAGATAATGACTTAAATATATGGTTGTAGAACTTAACTATTCATGCACATTATTTATGCATTTCAAATTATTAGTTTTATTTTCATGTTTATGTTGTTGGTATGTATGGTAATTACAACAGGTTCTGTTATCTCAAGTTACACAAAATTTATTCTTGTCTGACCTACTTAGCCAGATTTTGTAGCAAAGCATTCAATACTTACCTGTCATCTTTATTCACTATGTTAAAATGACAGACGTTTTAAGAACATTTACTTTCCAAGACTTAAAAGAGTAAGTCACAGAAATTTGTGTTACTTTATGATGTTTTGTTTTTGTTTAACAACTCCATTAGAACACATTGAATTATCAGTCATTGGCTATTGAATGTAAAAATATTTGGTGATTTTGACATGTAGTCAAGTGTGAGCTAGCCTCTGATGGGTTTTGAACCACTGTCATACCACTGGGCCACAGAGGCTCACATTACCACTTTATAATTTTGTAAATACACATTTGTTATAAATACTTGGATTGGTCCAAATGACATCATGTGACTTAAAAAAACAACGTTCA